>QBDW01002079.1:0-19757 GCA_003261595.1 Maconellicoccus hirsutus
AAATTACTGGTTAATTACCATAAGCTATCTTAAATTACCCCTGAATTACATAAATTGAATTACTAGTGAATTACAAAAATTGACGAAAAAGTACTATAAATTACGGATAAATTACCGGTAAATTACTTCTAATTTCTGGTTAATTACAATAAATTACCAGTAAATTACCACAAAGTACTGGTAAATTACCATAAATTACCGGTAAACAGCCGTAAATTACCCCAAATTACCGGTAAACAGCCGTAAATTACCCCAAATTACCGGTAAATTTCTATAAATTACCATAAATTATTGGTAAATCACCGAAAATACTACGAATTTAAGGTAATTATCGCAACTTATCAAGTTTGTATCGTGACATGACGTTTGCAACAATTTTTGCAGTCATTCGCCTTCTGTAATAACGGTAATTTACCCCAACTTCATGAGCTTATGATTTAGATCTGAGCCAAAAGGTCGAAAAGATTTTTGTAATATCAATTACAATTGGAAGTTATTACGAATAGAAAAAAAAAGAGCGTGCGGTAGCCAGCGTTGCGAAACAATGTGAGGGGGTTTGGGGGCGAAGCGCCCAAATATATTTTGTTATTAGCTGCGATGCTTCCGTTCGGTGCTTGAAATCAGGCTGCGGATTGCTAGAAGTGTAAAACGGGGACGAAGTTGTAAGCGATAATAATGAAAAAAAAGGTTTTTAAGAAAGAAGAACTGAAGTAAAAGGAATTACAAATATAAAGTGTGGCGAATGACTTTCAACAAATTTAACCGCGCAAAAGCCTGCACATGTGAGAGAGTCCTGCTGGTTGAGACGAGAAAATATGGACGAGTTTTCCACGCTGCCGCTGCGGAAGCGTTACACGTAAAGTCTTTCAGGAGACGAGCCGCATTCGGGAAACGATAAAACGCGAATAGTTACGGAAGAAAGTATCGTACGCCTAAATACGTACAAAATGTCCACTCGGAAAATCGTAATTTTCGAAAATTCAAAAGTCGTCCTATTCAACTCGCCACTCGTAGTCGTATGACGACCATAAACGTTAGCTTGGGCTTCTGCCTTCTGACCTACCTAGGTATCTACTACGTAGTTAGTCTAGGTATTAGTATAGTCGGCGGAAAAGGCTGATTGTAAGTATCTAACTAGGCGTGTAGGCGTTTTTTTGATTTGCTCTCACGAAGCGGAGCTTGAAGCGGGGAACGAAGGGCGACCCTAAGCACCGGCGGGAAAGTTTCGCTTGTCGTTGCACGATCGCCGATTCGGCAGAAACGGCGAGTGCCGATGCTCGAAAACGATATGCAGCGTGGAAATCTCGTTAATAAATGCTGCGTTCGTACGTATCACTTGGTCATGGCGTTGATACGCGTTTAACGAGGTTATTGTTATCAGTTGTTGAAGTATTCTTGGCTTCGTGATAGCTTTCAATTCGTTTTCGTTTTTAATTCGGCGGCTATTACGCGTCGAAATTAGCTTATCGCCGCTGAACGGCAAGACGCCACGAAGTATCAATTAAGAAACCGATACGAGGCGTTTAGTTGCATTTTCATTGTGCTGCTTCGACAAAAACAACCTTTAGACGTGATTTGGTCGTTTGAAATGCGAACACCAATGTGCCTGTGACACGGCCACGCTACGATAACGATCAATAACCAACGTGCGCGTCCACGCACCGCCCATTCTGATTGGGCGACAAAGATCATCGAAACGAGAGACGAAGAAAAACTAAAACTGAAGTAAGTAAATGAAAAAAAAAGAAAGAAAAATAAATAAAGGTAAACAAAAAAACGACGAAATAGTAATTTCGAAGAAAACAAGAACGAAAACTTAACAAGATTAGGGAATATTATAAGACTTCGAGAGGGGCGCAAAGTTTCAGCGTTTCGCGGGATTATCTTGTCTTGCCGATTCAACGTTAAAATATGGAAGTATCCGTGGAAGATCGAAAGAAAAAACCGCTCGGAGACCGCAACGCCGCGTACCAACCGAAACAAAAATAAGAAAGCGAACTCGGCGAAGACAAATGCCTGCGTGGTAACAGCGCCGTGCGGCGACCAAGTTCAGTGTTTGAAATATTGCCCGGTACTCGCACTCGTACATGTACACGCACACGCTGTACACGTGTCGTTTACCGTCGCGTCGTAACGTGAAGTTTTCCACGAGTAATGCGAACGTTTTGATTATTTTTAAAACGAACGGCGTGTTAAGATCGGCCCACGGTTGAGTCGTGGTCCGATTAGTTCGCAAGTTTTGGTAGCATTCTCAACATTCCTTTCGTGAACTTACAGAAGAGCTATTTCGTAAAATCCAGTCCTCAATTTCATCCGGTTCCGTTTTTAAGCGGGGGGAGGGGCATGGCGACTTTGTATTTTTGGATACTACTAATATCAGCGATGAAAAATATCCAAGTTCTCCAAATCCATCGTGTTCCGTTTAGACGCCAGCCCCCCTCCTCCCCCTTTTCACCCCCTCAAAAATTACGAAATCGAGGATATAATGCGTGTTTGGTGGTAATGACGTAAAAATATTTCCATTTCATGGTAGAAGTACTCATATCCACGTGTAATTGATGATATTCGTGCAATTGATCCTTTATTCCAATTCAGGGGTACCTAAATCCGCTATTTTTATGGTTCTTTTACACCCCCCCCCCCCCCCCTGGAAATGGGAGAAATGTGGAAAAAAATGGATGATCCCCGGAAAGATGATCAAGTTGTCCTAGTACCTTTCGGAAAAGCGGTCATTCAAATTTGAGTAGCACTTCGTCCTCTAGAGGTACTTGGAGTAAGTTGAATGCACACAAGTGAGGTTTTTTCAAAATAACGGCTCAATATTCGTTTTTTTTTTGCGAAAATGGTTATTTTCAAAATTAAAAAACATTAAATTTCCTTCCGAATGCATTTTGTTTCACTTCCGTACGACAAAATGAAGCAGAGTTGAAACGCGCCGCGTAAAATTCCTTATAAAAAGTTGGAAAAAAAAATCGCGTTTTTTTTTACTTTTTCCACCATAGCTTTGATAATTTGGTAGTTAAAAGAAAAATCATAATGACTGAAATTAAAGCGCGTTTAATTTCCTATAAGAGTATCGCACCATTGATGTTTTGTTTATCGGAATCAGAGTTACTTAGTGATCTTGGCGTTGAAACATGTGCATTGAAAAGGGGAAAGTGAACAACTTTCTCTTACCCCTCCATGCGCACCATTGGCTGAAAAAAAAGTCGTAAGTGCAATATTTTTACAGGAAATACGCTGTTTAATTTCAATTATTATGATTTTTTTTCCAACTATTGATACGCAACGCAACGGTAAGACATTTGGTCCGGTGGCGCGATTAAACGTATGTTGTATTTTTTCCATCTTCATCAACGCGGCCTTTCGCACCGGCGAACGAGATGTAAACGAATTTAATGTGAAATAAAAAAAAAGTAGAATTTCGTTTCTTTTTTACCACCGTCTCGTCTTTTTCGAGGAAACACTTTTTCGTCTTTTATTGGTCGTTAAAGGCTGCCAGTAGATACGTTCAAATCGTAACATTCGTTCACGGCTCAGTAGCTTCAGTACTAACAATCGCGTCCCTCGTACGCTGCTAAATCGTTTTTTTTTCTTTTTTCCTTCTTTTCTTTTCTTTTTTTTTTTTGCTTTTAATGCGCGAAAATTGGACTTGTACGAGTGAAAAGAGTATTTGGTAACTTTTTTTCTTTTTTTACTACTTCGTTCTGTAGATACGTAGACGTACGTACTTTTTACGATATTCGTATTTGGTTAATTCAACTCGTAGTATCAGAGGGAATGAAATTCGAAACGTTTAAACGGTCGTTTTCAACGATTACCGCCTCGTCAGCCGTACAATCAACTGGAAAGCTTGATGTTTAGATGTGTACGTAAAATAGCTACTTTTTTGGAGGATGTCGAAGTTGGACTAAGATAGACCAACGGTTGAAAAATTATAATTTTGTTTCGATTCCATCTCCAGCTTTTAACGTTCTTTCACGTGATATGCTTGATTTCAAGTTTAGATGAACGAAATTATTGCAAAATCGCGTTCAAAGTCGGTATTACGATTTTACTTTTTCAAAGATTTCAATTTGACTTGTCTCAAAAAGTCCAAAAAATTCCAAAAAAAACTCCACCGCAGTGAATTACTCGAAAGTACATATGTAGTTTACTGCTGCTGTGGTACATTTTGCTACCAAAACCTAAAAAAGCCCAAAATCATCAAAATTGATGAAAAATTTGTTTTTTAAACCAATTCTTCAATTTGGACACTAGATTTGTCGGGGAGCTCGTATAGAAGGGAACGGCACCCCCTGCTGATTTGATGGAAAATGTTTTTTTTTTTTGAAGAGCGAGTCCTAGGGGAACATTCGAAAGTGAAAATTAAAAAAATAAAGTGGAGGCAACTTGCAAAATGGCGGCTTTTTTGATTGACAGGTGAGCGTTGTGGCTTCTAAGGGGGGAAAAAGTGAGTGTACGAAAAAATTGATAATAACAAAAAATATTCTTCTTAAAATTTCCTACATATTGAGTTATTAACATTATTCACGTAGAATGTAACGTTGACGAGAAAAACGCGAGTAAACTTCACCATATATTTACTCTCAACTTGAGAATGGATTGATACGACCTAATTTAATCTTTTATTGAAAAATATGATCCCCGATTCAACATTGTTTAGGCCATCGCTGCCATTTTTACAATAAAACCGAAAAAAATGTAATTTATTTTCCCGTGGGGGCCCACGATCAATTGGCCACCCGTTACCTATTACCTATACCTACCTATACCTTGACCTACATATACTATGCGTTAGTAAAGTACCATACAGTACGATGTACAATTGCTATGCTCTTATTAAAAAGCAGTTGAGAAATCAAACAAGTTAAACGCGCGCCGGTGTACCGCATATTTGCCATTATACATTCAAAATACTTGCAAATACGAATACAAAAACAAACGCAAATACACGTACTTTTTATGTGCATACACTTACACGAGTGCGAGTATTGCACGAATGCAAAAGTTAGTCCTACACTTATACGTACATTCGTTCGTCGCGGAACAGGATGCACGATGCACGATGCATGATGAACGATGCAGGAAATGAAAAATTAAACGAATAAAGAGCACTCGTACGTATTGTGGCAAAGTACGTGTAGACCTAGACGTAGTATTGTAACTGAAACTACCTAGTGCTCTAACCTCACAGCGTTGCTTTGGGGTAGGAACCCCTAAGCTACGCTGATTCGTTCGCACGATGACGTGCTGTAATAATATTTCGCGTAAATACTCGAAAATTTGTGAACGAGCCAAAAAGTCAAGTGTACAAATACCTTCGTGTAGCACATCGTGTATATCGTGTGCTTCAACTGCGACACAGCGTAGCTGTAGTGGTGCAATTGTACGCGTTGTATTTTTTTCGAAACATATTAAAATGTGTAATACGAAAATGGCAGGTTTTGCTTCACGAATCCATTAAAATTCCGAAAATATAGCGATTTTCTTTATTTTTTTTTTTTAGTAAAAACGCTTTTCTATTAATTTTCAGTAGCGAGGTAGGATACTAAGACATATTTTAAATCGAAACGAAAATAGGCTTGGGAGATGCAGAATCTCAAATCGCATCTTTTGAGAACCCGGGTCTCAAGATTACTCTCGCATTTGCCGAATTATACGCAAAAAACTGTTTTTTTTCGAAAATTGACCTACTTTGGGGGCTCCTAGCTCCACTTAGAGGGGAGTTGGAGTCGAAAATTCACCTCGGACGGTTTCAATTGAAACCCTTCGAAATTTCAGCTTAATCCAAGAACCACTATTTTTTTCACATCACCTCACTGTACGAGGGATGTTTTATAAGTAATAACATTTTTCGTAGCGCCGCTTCTAATTACCCCGGATTGATAAAATTTTTATCACATGTTTCATAGGGTTGTACGACTTTATGGTAAAATTTTCAATTCGATTGCTCCAATTGTTCGTGAGTTAAAGCCATTCAAAGACGGAAATTGTTGGAAAAATGTCCGTCCGATTTCGAGTGGAGAGTCGATTATTGTGGGTGATTTAAATCGTATATTTCGAATACAAAAAAATCGCAAAACAATCTTAAAATTATTTCAAATAAAAAACGTTTTACGATCCATAACCCAAAAATCAGTAGTTTTTGAGAAAAAAATTATTCAAGTAACGAGCTTGAGCGCGCGCGCGGTAATCGGTACTTCCCACTACGCAGCAGCGCCTCGTTTACACTTGCGCGCGACGTTACGTTAGGCCTGTAGTAACATGCCTAACTTAACGTCGCGTGCAAGTGTAAACAAGGCGCTACCGCGTAGTGGGAAGTATCAGCTAACGCGCGCGCGCGCGGTTTTTACGATTTTTCACCACGACTCCGTGGAAGCAAAATTTTGAAAAAAATATATGATATTTAGAGGTTGAAAATACATCGCAAAAATGAGGTTTGAAAATTTTGCAAAGTGAAATAGACATCTAAAAAAAATAAATTAAGTGGAAAACGCCCGTTTAGAGGGGAAAAAATTGGAGTGAGGGGTTGTTGACTTTTTCATGGAAGGCCCTTGTAAGGGTCTATTATGTAGCAAAATTTTAATTAAATCCGTTGGCCACAATTTGAGGAAAAAATTCCTATATGATTTTCGAAAAAAAATTATTTCTCGAAAATGGAGAGGAGGGGAGAGCTGAAATTTTGGTCACGAACGTTTTTCGATGGTACCCACCTCCCACCCAAATATCATCAAAATCTGGACCCGGGGCCAAATTGCTTATGCTTTCCTGCCTATAGCCTTTGAAATAAGACCTTTCCTCCTACCCACCACCTTGTGTCTTTCAATTATTTTTTATTCCAAATGTTAAAATGCGAAGTTGAGAGCTTCAAGCTGAACGATTCGTTGCAAAGATGGACATAGTTTTTAAAAAATGGACATCAAAACGTACCTCAGCGTCTTACAAAAATTTGTTTATAAATATAAGTAATGTTCAAAAGTCGAAGGTGATCATTTAAAAAATAGGTATAAAGCTATAGAATATTCGATGAAATTTTCAAATTTTCATCTTCATTTGTTACCGACTTGAAAAATCAGTGCTGTTACTTATGAAACGTCCCTCGTACGTACGCATTTAATCGAGAAAATGGTAATAAAATATCCGCCAACATCGATTCGTAATTTGGTTAGTTTCTCGGTATTTTACTTTGGAAGTTGTTGTTGTTTTTTTGCTTTAGCTTTTACATTTTACCAAGTTGTTTTTCATTCTGTGCTTGGTTTGGTATTTTTCGAGGGAAATCAGTAAACATTAGTTCTCGCCGACCAAGTAAGCGGAAAATTCGTTTTAATAGAATTAAGCGAGAAAGGTTCTACTCTTTTTCTCGCAAAAGCGTGTTTCGAATTTTAAAGAGTTTAACTAAGTCATATTATCGGTTTTGCGTAGTGGAAAAAAATGTTACCGATGCCTATTTGAGCGTGCTGATCGGTAACGAAATCGTAGCGAATGGAGTTTGGAGTTAGTGAAAAAATGTCGAGAGATCTTGTCTTCATATAAATTGGTCTACCTATTGCGGTATTTACGAGTTGGTGCCGTTGTGGGTTTTATTTTTTTCATTTTTCCATTTTTACAATTCTTTTTTTCTTCGTTTTACGGGTTGATTTTATACGGATTCGTTTATTGGTTTTGAATTGGTTTTGGCGGTCATCAACGAGATATTTGTGCATTGTATGTGCCGGGTTTTGCGTTTTTTTAAGAGTTGGAAATTTAGTATTGAACTTGGTCGGCGTGTTTGGATTACTGATGTCGAAATGACGAGTGGTACTGTGGACAGGTGCGATATCACGACTGTCGCTCGTTGCGATTTCAACGTCTAACGCCGCCGTGACGACTTAATAAGAGCGTTGTGATTCCACATACGAGTATCGTACTCGTACACCAACCAAATAATATCCACTATGTAGTACCTTAACGATAAGGCCACAGAAAAAGTGAACTTATGTAGAGTATCGCGCACTTACTCGCAAAACCGTCAAAAGCGCAAAAAGACCGGGGAAAAGGTCGAAAAATGAAAAAAAAAGCGACGTAGCGTGTAGCGCGGAAGGGATGAAAACTTTTCGTAATTCTATACGCTTCAGGACTTGGCCGCAACGTTGGCCAAATCCATCACAACTTTCTTCTATTTATCGCCAATTATGGGGGACGACCGTTTGCCTGTTGGGCGCGTTGGCGCGGTACGACATGTCGCGGCGTTGTTTTCTTCGTGCACTGTTTGCTAAAAGCGAGCTACTTTTATGATCGAATTTGTCGCGGGTTTACATTTTTCGGCCATTTGGTCACTTCTTGATATTCCATCGATGATGGAACGCATACGGTATAACTACGAATACGAGTACTCGAACGAACAACGCGGTGTAGATGTCTCGTATCTAATTAGTAGCCATAGCTGGTAAGCTAGCTAGCACGAGTAGTTAGAGCTACTCTATAAATCCCGATTACACGACGCGGACGCCTTGGAATATAAAACAGACGTAATGGAAAAGTATTGTAAACTTACCTATCCGTATCTACTCGATAAGCCGACTCCGGCAGCTTGAAAATATATGTATCAGCTGGATCGTTTGCTTCGTGTGGTATCGTGTTGACGATAATGTCTGAAGTGACGTGGTAAGGTTACGTCGCTTCGCTTAGCAAAAAAACGTTCACCTAGACAGCTTGGAAACGCGCAAATTAGGTCAGTTGTAGCTCATTACTTTCTCCCATTGAGCATTATACAGGGTGTTCCGGCATAGAAGTAAGGCCTTCAATTCAGAAACTGTGCAACATAATCTAGGTCTATGTATTTGTGTCTGCCTACCCCACGGGCCGCAGGAGCAGCGGTATAATCTTTCAAAATTTTTTTTTTCAATTCTGTTCACCGATTTTGAACAATTATACCTCAGTTACTAGAATAGACAGAAATATGAGGTTTCTTCGGAGAGAAAGTCCAGATTTTGACGATATTTGGGTATTAGGTGGATACCATCGAGAAACGTTCATGACCAAAATTTCAGCTCACCCCTTCCCAGGGTTTTCCAAAAATAAGTTTTTTTCAAAAATCAGATAGGAATTTTTTTTAAGCCGACGAAATTAATTGAAATTTTGTTATATGGTAGACCCTTACAAGGGCCTTCCATGAAAAAATCAGCAACCCCCCATTCCGATTTTTTTTCTCTGAACGGCCGTTTTCGACTTCATTTTTTTTTTTTAAATACCCATCTCAACTGGCACAATTTTCAAATCTCATTTTTTAGATGTTTCTTCGACCCGCAGACGTAATTTATTTTTTTCAAAAATTTGCCTCTTCGGGGTCGTGGTCAAAAATCGCAAAAACCGCACGCGCGCATTGGCCGAAACTTTCCACTATGCGGTAGCGTCTCGTTCACCGTTGCCCGCGGCTCCGCGTTTGGCGTAAGCGTAAACTAGGCGCTACAGTACGGCGAGAAGTACCGATTAACGCGCAAGTGCTTAAGTTTAACATTTAAATAATTTTTTTTACAAAATCTACCGATTTTTGGAATATGGATCATACAACATTTTATGTTTGAAATAATTTTAAAATTAATTAGCGATTTTTTTAGTGTCATAAAAGTCTATTTTTGTACGTTATTTTTTCAACATTTTGAAAAAATCGACTTTTTCGACGCCAAAAAAATCGCTAATTAATTTTGAAATTATTTCAAACATAAAATGTTATATGATCCATAACCCAAAAATCGGTAGATTTTGTAAAAAAAAATATCCAAATGATGAGCTCTAGCGCGCGCGCGTGATCGGTAATTCCCACTGCGCTGTAGTGTCTCGTTCATAGTTACGCGCGTTGCTACGTTAGGCAAGTTACTACCGGCCTAACGCGATGCCGCGCGCAACGCTGAACGAGGCGCTACCGCATGGTGGGAAGTTTCGGTCAACGCTCGCGTGCGGTTTTTGCGATTTTTGACCACGACCCCGAAGAGGCAAATTTTTGAAAAAAAATATAACATCTAGGCGTCGAAGATACATTGAAGAAATTGGTTTTGAATATTGTGTCAGTTGAGATAGATACTTAAAAAAAATAAAGTCGAGAACGCCCGTTTGGAGGGGATAAAATTAGAGTGGGAGGTTGCTGATTTTTTCATGGAAGGCTCTTGTGAGGATCTATCATGTACCAAAATTTCAAATAATTCCGTCAACTTGAATGAAAACTGGAGAAAGGGGTGAGCTGAAATTTTGGTCATGAACGTTTCTCGATGATGGTAACCAGCTGCCCACCTCCTTGACATCTGATGATGCAGACGTGCGATTCAATTTACCTTAAACGATCAGATCGACGGTTGAAAATGGTATATAGTATCTAAGATAGGTATACTAATAACGTCGAACTCGTCGTTTTTACCTTAAACGATCAGATCGACGCATAGTAAAGACAACTATTACGTTTTACTCGCATGTATTCGAAAAAAGTGCAGTAAGTCGTAGACGAGAAGACTTCAGCCTTTTCCATTGCGACAAATTCGTCTTTTCTTCTATCCTATACGGTAACGTACACGTCGTACTCGTCGTTCTTACCTTAAACGATCAGATCGACGGTTGGAAATGATATACGGTGTTCTGGACAGGAATACTAATAACGTCGTACTCGTCGTTCTTACCTTAAACGACCAGATCGACGGTTGAAAATGGTATATAGTATCTAAGATAGGTATACTAATAACGTCGTTACACACAGTAATTTTATTTTACCCAATAAAACACATCTCTACAACACAAATTAATTAGTTTTTACGCAACAAGAGCAAAAACTTTTAACATTTAACGAAAATACTTATACATACAAAAGGAACATGTACCATCATCTTTAGGTTTCCCTGCGAAAAGAAAACTACAGTTAGTATTCAAAAAAAAAGTGAATTTTCGCAAAATCAGGTACAATTTATACTCACGAAGTACGCATTTTTTTTTCGGCGGACATTCTTCTGACTCGGACTTCAGAGGAACCGTCGTAATGGTGTCACGAAATCGAATAAGTTCCTCTTGCATCTCGAATCTCAGGCGGCCTAACTGTTCTTCGGTTCTGTAGGGCCAATCGAGAGGTCTCTGCAACATTATACTTTTGGCGTTTTGTAAAACAAAAATCCCGCAATCATAAGTGTTTTTTTGCTGGGGGGAATCCTAAAACAGGGAAAAACATTAAAAATAAATTAGGCTAACTAAAGAACGAGGAACAGTTATTTAAATGACAAAGTTAACTTACTACTCTTCCCATTATCCATTTTTCTTCATCCATATCGTTTAGGAAACGCTCTTTGTATTCCAATTTTAACCAAAAAAGTATTTCCTTACCGAACTCTTGTTCGCTTTCGGAAGTATGTATAGAATTATAGATCGAAATAATGTGTCTTTTCATGTCTACTACGCCCAAAATCCAGTGTGTATTGTTTAGAATTACGCGCGGTATGAAAATGATATGGGTGTGGAAAATAGTACGTTGGGGCTCTGCTTTCTGTAACAAAGAAACAATAAACACATATAAAATTGAGGTACTTTAAAAGTTACCTATACAGTAATTGTACTAGTACAAATTCTTACCTCGGCGAAAAACGGCGCCTCTTTCCAGATCTTTTTATTCGGTTTGAGCCAGTTTACTACTGCACGATAACCATACTCCGTCATCTTTTTAAAATAAAAGGAACTTAACGCCAAAGCGGGTCTCGTTGGGTCCAAAGATAATATGTAATTTAAGTACGAATCTATCGCTAGGTCGTCGAGGTACTGAGTTCGCGGCTGGAACGAAGCTACGATGCGATGAATGTCGTCTGTGCGTATTACGTTTAAAGCCATTTCGACACCCTAGAGAAAAAAACAAAGTACTGTTAGTACCAGTGCTTTAAAGTAATTGAAAGCTAAGAAAGTACGTACCTCTTGTTCGGACTCGGTCAAATTTACCGTCTTGTCGAGAGGAAGGGTTTCTTGTTGACGTTTTAGTTCTGCTTCGACATCGAATTTTTTTACTGTTTGTTGTTTTTTCTGGAAAAAAATATAAAAAGAATAATTAAATCATCGTCGATTTGTATTAGTTTATTGAAAACGACTGGAACGATAGATCAAACTCAACTTACCGGAAGCCAGTGTCCTGATTGGACTTCGTGTTTGCCCACGCCTGAGCGATGAAAATTGAAGTTTAGACAGCCTGATTTACGGCAAGCGTAACAAAAAAATGCACATGGTCGTCGCGACGAATTTTGAGTAATTTAAGCCTCACGTTTGAGGTGAACCCTAAATGTTGACGCTTATAGCCCGAACGCGCTACCTTTCTTTTCCACTACGCGCTCGCGGAGTCACTTTCCTTTCGATGTACCGCCTTGGTGCGTGGAAATTTTCAAATTACTCGAAAACGAAAATCGCTATTCGAGTTCTGTAAAATGTGTGCATATTTTACTATAATGCTGGGTGTCCAATCTACCCACCTAATACCTAACTATCATCAAAATTTGGACCCTGAAGCAGATCGCCTATGCTTACCCGCCTATAGCCTTTGATTTGAAAAAAATCTAACGTGATTGGCTGGGAGCACTTCTAACTAACGTAGGCAACCAGTTGAAGTAAACTTTGACCACGTACGTTGACGAAATTTAATTACGTGAATTTTTTTCATTTTCTACATTACTTACGCAGATCGTTTGAACGTTATCCGCGTAAAAAAGTAATAACAGTAAGATTTGCGGTACGAAGGCGTCAAAAAGATCGGGGACAAGCCGACGAAAAATAATTATTACGTTGACGACTCTTGCAAATATTTTGAAAGGTTACAGTACCCCGCAGTCCCCGCACACAGTGCTAGCTACAAACCACAGTTAGCTGCTTCGTGTTAATAGCAAGGGCTTTACCCAACCTAAGTCCCTCTGCCTACTGTCTACTGGACAAAAAACCTTCTCGTCATCGTGAAAATATATCACCAAAAGTAGTTTTTTCTTCGTTCCATCTTTTCAAAAATTCCATATTTTAATAACCTGTCACAGGCGCCAAAATAAGATATGAAAATATTTCTAAACGCTCAAAAGTAAAGTTGAAAAAGGCAAAAAAAACTCGCAAATAAATGAACCTTGTGAAAAAAATCACCGCGAAGCGATTATCGCGTGATTTTCAAATGCTCGCATTTTAGTGAGGAGCGCGAATAACGTCGCGTTTCAAGCTGGAGAAGGAGGAGGCAGCCGTCAAAGTGATATGTGTCATAATGTTACTGCGGCGCGTGAAACTTTTGGAAAATATTAATTTTTCAGCTAACTCGCGAAGTACAATTTGACGCGACGAGGCGACGAAATTGTTCACTTTTTACACGCGTTTACTATTTAATCGCGTTAACGAGTCTGGAGTATTTTTGAAAAGCCGTGTATTTGCTAGAAGCCCCTATGACCTCAAGTTACGCAAACTGGCCCGCGTACATATGAGGTTAAAGTCAGAATATGATTGGTTAGAATAAAAACAACCTCAATTACGTAATTGACATTAACAAATGAAATCGTTCATTTAGAAAAAATTACACCTGCAAAAAAAGTAACAAAACCCGCGTTAAGCAAGTTATTGCGTGAATCGCGTAATGCGGCGCGTTGCCCGTTGTTACGAACGAAGCGCCACTCCTCAGTGGGAAATGCAGCTGATCGCACGCGCGCCTGAAATCATAACTTGAAGAATTTTTTTCTCGAAATCTATCGATTTTTGGGTCTTTGGCTATATAACGTGTTTTGTTATGAATAATTCGAAGATGATTTTGCGATTTTTTTCGAGTTGAAAAAATCAATTTTTGAAGGTTTTTTTAGTTTTTGAAAATTTCAAACGAATATTTATATTATTGCGGGTGAATATGGCACCTACCACCGAAGTTTCAAAAATTTCACGGTACAAATTGTTTTTAAAACTGCGAGCATATGATGCGCTATGCGTACGGTATGCACATTGCGCACCTGTAGACATTAAAATTTTTCGTTTTATTACACGTTCGTTATATTTGTAGCCGGAAGCGGAAAATTGGCGAGGTGACGACGCGATCATTCGAAATGTCGAACACGTTGTCTGTCTGCCAGTTTCCGTATATCATTTGTACGTATACCCAGCGTATCCGTACATAGACATACTTACCTATTACTTACTACGAAGAAGAAAAAGACGAAGAAGGTAAAGTGCGTCGCGTCGCCTTTGCCGTCGTTAAGGGAACTCGATAATACGCCATCCATCATTTTGCTATCGCAGTTTTCAGTTTATTCTGTCATCCATTATCCAACAACATCCGAGTATGTAACGCAAAAACAAATAAGATGTATTTGTACGTTGACGTTGGATTGGTATCGTACCAGTATAGTACTCGTATCTTACCTAACTACCTGTACCTATTTGGTATTTAGTTAATACCTCTTGCTGTGGCTACCTGTATCCGAGATTATGCAAGCGAAAAATGAAGGATGAGGGGGAAAATGGGGATAGGTATTAGGTACATTAAAAAAACCGCGTATAAGAGCACAGTGACACCGAGCTACGATGCTACGATATCAACGTGGTCACTTGGAGTGCGAGTGAAGCAATGGGTGAGCGATTGAAAAGAAAAAGAATGGATTGAAATAGGAGAAGAAGAAAAAACTATACAGAGATAGTACATAATTCGACTTAAACCAATCGTCAATTCGACGTCAGTTGTCAGATAAAAGCGCGTCCGTGAAATAAAGAGGCGTTTTCGATCATCCTCCATTGTCGACTCTGACAATTCGAAAAAAGGCAATTTCCTTTTGATACTCGAACAACGGAATCTTTGAAAAAGAAAACGACCTTTTTTTCGGTATCGTATTTTGCACCATCGAATCGTATACTTCACATTTACTTTTCTCTCTTTCCCCCTCCCTCCCCTTTCGTCAATTATTTTATCTTATTATTTTCGTAGAGTACTTTTTTACACTTTTTTTCTGGTTGATATTCTCGTTCGCCATCGCGACAGATCTGTCGATGGTGTTTTATTCGTTTATTATCGAATCCCTGCGATGAGATGTAGACGTCTTTTGCGAACAAGCGAGTTTATTAGGTTTTTAATTATGTATTAGATTTTACTGTTTTCTCCTCCCTGGTGAAGAAGAGGAAGAGTGAAAAAGTCAACATTTCAAAACAAAAATTGGTATGGAGGGGTTTTGGAATGCGCAGAATTCAAATCTGATGTCCATTTTGAACTAGATTTCTTCCCCTATCCGGTAGAGGGGATGAAAAATTGAAGAATTGATTTAAAAAACAAAACGTTTCATCATTTTTGATAGTTTTGGGCTTTTTTGTGAAAACAAAAATCGATTTTTCTCAAAATTAGCGTTTTGTAGCAAAACACACTGCCACAGCAGTAAACTACGTCATACTTTCAAGTAATTTAATGCGGTGGAGTTTTTTTTGGAATTTTTTGAATTTTTTGAGATAAGCCAACTTGAAATTTTTGAAAAAGTAAAATCGTAGCACTGACTGAACGCGATTTTCTTGTAATTGCGTTCATCTAAACTTGTAATCAACTATGCAAATACGTAATCGGGGAGTCCGCATAGAAAGGAAACAGGATATTTTTTTTTTGAGGAGGGAGTTTTAGTAGTCTACAGTTCAAATGGGAAAAAGTGTTCATTGAGCTTGCATTTCTTAAGGACGAAAAAATCAGTGAAATTCTTGTAGATAGGGGTGAGCAACCTCAAAAATCGGTATTTTGAATTTTTGTACAAGCACAAGGGGGGCTGGAGCCTAAAAACCCCTGTTTTTTGAGTTTAAGTGGCGACAAAAACTCTCTTTACAATCTCGTAGCAGACAGATGAGTTTTTTTTCTGATACAATTTTGAGTATAACTCTCAGATTTGAGTGGGTCTTTGAGTTTTTAACTCAAAAGCAATCTTGCAATATATCAAAATATGCTAAAATTTTGCAAAAAAATCAAAAAGAAGATTGAAAATTTTTTGAGTTGATTTTGAGCATTTTGCAAGGAATCCAAAAACCGTGATTAAAATTTTTCTGAGTAACTTTTGAGGATCGTAAACTCAAATTTATCCAATTATTGAGTTTTTCCTCAAAAGTAGTCTCGCAATATATTAAAATGGGTTAAAATTCGACGAAAAAATCAAAAATCGAGATATGTTCTCTTTTTGAGAGAATTTTGAAAGTATAACGCTCAAATTTGAGTGGGATTTTGAGTTGCGGTACATCTAAATAGGCTAAAATTTCACAAAAAAACAAAAATAACGTTAAAACTTTTTTAAAGTCGATTTTAAGCATTTCAGGATTAGATTTGAGCCGACTTTTAGATTTGATCTTTTTTTTTCAAAAGTGGTCTTGTTGAGATTTTTTGAGCAATTTTTAATCTCAAATTTGAATGAATTATAGATTTTTTTTCTCAAAAGTAATTCCGAAATATATGAAAATAAGACAAAATTCCACAAGGAAGTCAAAAATTCAAGTTTTTTTCTGATTCAATTTGAGCATATACTTACTTGAATTTGAGCTTAAAATTCTCAAAAATTGCTCGAATAACTAGTTAGGATAGATCAGAGAACATCCCCGTAAGATTTCGTTAGATTAGATTTTCACCACGCGGAGCGCTGCCACTTTTAAATTTACTGTTTAATCGCCCCTCGTATTTGTAAGTTATGAAGTAAGTACGATATTCGCAAACGAATTATTCAAAGCGAATGTTTTCACAGCAACACAGTGGCGTAGCAAAGGGGGGCAAGGGGGCCATGGTGCTCTTCCATGAGTTTAGGAAAATTTCAAAATGATATATTTATATTGGATGTTTTAAAAAGATGTTACCACTCTTTATGAGGTTTTGTATTCAGCGCGCTCTAGAGGGTAAAAGAACGCATCGTGGACCCCAGGTTCAAATCTAGGAATTATTCCCTCGTCTTCAGCAACAAAATGCCGCAAATTTTATGTCAATATCTGCTTGTGTTTTCGAGGTATAAATTTTTTAGTGAAATGAAATCGCAGTGAACTTACAAAAAAATGCTTTAATCGAGAATTTTTCTGTATTTTTTTTGCGAAAAAAAAAACAATCGTTGTGTGATATGATATAAAAAACTTCAGCGGAGAGCAACAGCTGAGCACCTTTACATTCTTGTATCTTATTGAGTTGGAGATTTCAAAATATGGAACCTAAATGACGTATTTTGGTTAGGAAGTGATTTCATTCAATTCAACGTCTCTGGAAAAAAATTACCCTCAAGAAATTTCACCCCTACCTCTTTAAAGTTTTTGTCTCCCCTCCGTGGAAAAGTCTTACGATGCAAAGTATAATCTACATAATTACGTAAATTTATCGCGTTCAAGGTCACGAACAAGGGACTAGTTATCGCGATGGGTTTATGGAGCAGTACATGGCGCAGAATACACATTACATATACACAGCATAGAATGTACTTTCTAAGTATACGTAGTACATAGGTAATTTACGCAGCTGTTGATTCGGTTTGAAAGTACAGATTCGCACGAGATGGTGACAAAAAAGGAGGAGGGGGGGTAGCCTAAAGAAAGAAACTCGGCTTAATCGAATTGGATTTTCGTATACACGTCTCTCACACATACTCGTATTCGCGTCGCGTCGCCGCGTAGTCATACGCGTACGGCGTGCTGCGTACACCGCGGTCAAACTGTAATCAAATTGAAAGGTTAGCTGAAATCAGATAGTGAGCGGCGTATTTAGTCCATTATTTTCGTCTGATTAAATTAAGATCCATTTCAAAGGAAAGCACAGCCGCATTTAATGCGCTTAATTCGATATCGAGCTTCGACCTTCTCGTCTTCTTTATTTTTGGGGAACGCGGGGTACGACGCGACGCCCACTCTTCCGTCTCTATGCTTCCAAAGATACGAGTATTTCTTTGCCTTTTATTTAGCGATACTTACGCCAAATCTTTCCGTCCATTTGGAATAACAAGTCACGTATTGATTTTCGAACATCGTCCGCACTCTCGAGAACGTATGTACATATTTGTTTTAGTTTCCGTTATTTAAACGAGAACGAGGTATTTGTAGAATGCTCGCACATGCATTGTCTATGCACCGAGATGCCACCAGAGAGACCGGACGCTTGCGTCTTCTGCTCTTGATACACCGTCCTCCGAATCCCGTGTACGTGTACAAAACGCTGTTACCAATTCATCGTCGTATCGCTATGCAGCGGCGGCGACGACGGCGGTGAAATTTTTCACGCGCCGTTGTTTCGAAGATCCTGTTACGCGGCTGAAAATCGAATTCGAGGATGCGAGTACAGAAATTCCAATTAAGAATTAAGTTCTGGACTAAACACCAAGCGTTATCGTTAGTCTCATCACGAATATACGACGTTGGTAGCTATGTACGATACATGTAGACTACGAGTACGCTGCCGCCAACGGAGAGTTCTCTTATCGCAGGCTTACATACGCGGATTACGTGGTTAGTGGAACAAAGAATGCGAATAGGTAAAAGAAAAAAGTTGAAAAGAAAAAGTAATTCGGAACTGGGGTATACGTGGAAAATGAAGTAAAAATACATTTTTATAAATCGAAGCGAAAACGGCGGTAACACAATGCCAAAGGGAGTTGAAAATACAACTCCAACGCGACGCGACGTAGCAACGCAACCAGATGAAAAAAGAGAGAAAAAAGTGGAAATAAAACGTTTGAATTGCGTTTCTGAAAACGAACACGTAGAAGGTGAAGAGGAAGAGCGTAGGCGATGGCGGTGGTAATACAACAAACGGTAGCAGTACGATGAGAAAGAGCAAGGAGGGGGGTAAAAAGAAAAGAAAAAATACACCAAGGTAGCTGGTAGCTGGTAGATAGATAGATTGGTAGATAGGCTAGGTAGGTAGGTACTGGGTACGAACAACGATACGACTACTACGCCACCGTCGCGTCGTCGTATCGTTACCAACGCTAAGACCGAAGCGGAGACGAGGTTAGGTTAATTTTAGTTTCAGACCACACGGGAGCTGAGATATAGTACTTCGTACTCGTACCTTCTATATTGTCTATATGTTCTCAATGGTAGTGGTAGATGTAGCTATAGCCAAGCTACCAGCTACTAGCTGCTTACATTTCAGGTAGGGGAGGTACATGGTATATACTTACATAGACATACCACTACTACTACATCCATTCACATACCATTTTTTTTCTACCTCCACTTTTCATCTTTCATCTTCACTTACTCGCCCTTGTACGCCGCTCTTACTCGTCGCATTATTAGCATTGAGAATTGGAAGCCAAGATGGCGATAAAGAAACTCCTTTTTTCTTTCTCCACCGCACGTTTTTGTACAACGCGGCAGCGGCAACGACGGCAATGACGATGTGCCATATAGTACGAAATTTACTTGATCCAGCGCGCCAAAAGTCGAAAAATCCATTACTGCATCTCAAATAAAGCCGAAACTTACATGGTTTTGTTGCAGAAGGTTCAAATCAACTGATTTCGCATGTAACATCTTTTCCCCACCTCCCCCCCCTCATAGTTGCTGCGGAAAGAACAAAAATGTCAATTGCAAAATCGTGATAGTTCAGCTGTGCGAAACATATTACGGAATTTATTGTTAAAAAAAAAAATTGATTACCGAGTAATGTAGTCGGGGAGCTCGCATAGAAGGGGACGGGGGCCGAACGTGTCCACAATTTCAGTTTTTCGAATATTACCCGAAAACTGCAGCGTGCAGGAAAAAATAGTTCACACAAGAAATAATCTACGTTAAATTCTCCACAAAATGATACCCTTTTCGTTGAA
>QBDW01002080.1:0-31997 GCA_003261595.1 Maconellicoccus hirsutus
CCCCATCCTCTCTGAATTTTTTTAGTATTTGAGTATTGAAACTGGTAATTTACAAGTATAACTTTTTGAGGATTTCATTGAATGCTGCATAAACAACAATGAGAACATTTCGTCAACATTTCAAACTCTACAGGAAACTTGAAAATTTCCAAAGCTCTAAAGCCCCCTTGAATTTCATACTAGGGCAAAATTACCATATAACTTATTTTATAGAACTTACCAAGACTAATAAAAAATATCACGCAGAAAACTTTTATAAATTTGAAATTAAAAGGGTTACAGCGTTTTGAAAGTTTCCAAGCCTCGTAACACCTTCGGTTTCGAGTTCGGTGGAAATTACCAAATGGCTTTTTTCGTTGTACTCGATAAGAGCTACAAAATAGGCAAATATGAATTTTACCTATTCGCGGTGTTTCGGAAGTTAGGAGAGGATTACGAAGTTTTCGAAGGCTGTAGAAGTGTACAGTATGTGCATAATATGAAATCGAAATTGGAGGGAATTTGCATGTGTGACCTTTTATGTTTATTTAATTGAGTGCAATAAAATATGTTACGTGTAATATGGCATTTTCGATATTTTAGCAGTTACGAAGGTAATAAAATTTCAAAACGTTGTATCCCCTTTAAAATCAAAATTAGAAAAAATTTGCATATGACCATTTGTGTTTATCTAGTTGAGTAGAGTAAAAAAGGTTATGTACAATTTTCATGTATTCTCAATATTTAAGGAGTTATCAAGCTGTAGCCTACGGTTCACTGAACAGCCCGATCGATGACGTAACTTTCTCGCGGTGGCTCGCGGTATCTCGCATCTTTCGGACTTCGGCATTCCAAAGCGCTCGAGACGAGACCAAAAAAACCAACCCAATCTCTTCCCTAACCTCATCCTAGATGAAATAATAATAATAACCAAAATGTACAGTTTTAAAGTATTCTCAATATTTTAAGAGTTATCCGAGCAGCAGCATATACTAGGTCACTAAAGAACAGCACGATCGGTACAGTGTTATGGAGCTTTCAAAGTTTCAACACAATGCATCCCCTCCTACACCAAAATTATGAGAAATTTCCATACGACTTTCTTCAAACATCTAATCGAGTACTATACACAAAAAGCTAATACACAATTTCAAAATATTCTTCATATCTAAAGAGTCATCAACTAAACGCCCACCGTAGATTATCTCAAAATCACAAAAAAATTCTCATTCGATAGAATTTCCCATTTAGATAACACTAATATTTCAATATACCCCTTTTAATCCCAGGATTACAAAGCTCTACGATACACTCGGATAATTAGCATCGTCGGTCTAGCAAACATGAAGAAACAAACTTTCACCCTTCACTCCGAACACCTGCGTAATTAAGCCAGGTCTTAGATTTGAATATCAATAAACAAACCTCCCAAAAAGTTCCCACCCCCGTAACGTGAAACTTGTTAAATTAAACGTCGTAAAAATCCTCGTATAATGTTTGCGTAAACAACGGGCACGTCGAGGGTACAAAATCAACATCCAACTTATTCACCTTTAACATTTAATAAGATTTATAACAAAATACTTATTAAAGAGGTATTAAACTGGCGAAGAAAACGTTGATATTGTTCATGCGTGTAATAGATTTCATTAAAAAGGGGTGAAAGACGGGTATAATTTTAAATACCAAGTGACGAACCCTTTAACTTCTCAAGTATGGTGGATGGAACTATCGCAGCAACAAAAACTTCTATTCTGCTCGAAAGCTTACAAGTTGAGGGAACAGGGATGGTGAAAAAATTTCGTGGCCCTTTCAACACTTAACTTCTTCGACGTTTGGTCTTTGGTACACCCTCATAAAACAATTCATCTCTTTTTCGTCCAATTCCCGAAAGATGTACGAAGATTTATCTCGAGGTGTATGACAATTAAATACGTCGAAAAGTTATTTCATGCTTGAGGAAGCCACCGAAATGGGTATTGTGAAGTAAAAATGCCTTTATGGAGCTCGTATTAGTTATCGCTGGCGTAAGTATTTTACCAGGTAAAAATATACGACGTTAAAATGTAACTTTACGATCTCGCCGCGAGTTTGGAATTGTTTACACGAGCTAGTCTAATCACTAAGGTGACTTTATCCTTTACATATTTGACCGGATTTGCACGGGCGCGTCGACGAATACGATAAGATGTGGATATGTGCTTTTTAAGGCGTTCGTTTTCGTGTATTTGGCGGTTAAACGAACTAACGCCAAGAATACAACGATAATTCTTGGGTAAATGTAAACACAAATGGCCTTCGATGGGTTTTATTACGTCAATGTTCCCTTATAACAGGTCAGATTAATCAAAAGAAAGTTCAGCTTTATAGTTTTCACTTTCTATTAACTCTTTGAGCATCAATTACCACCGAAAATATTATCTTTCGTTAATCGAGCAGCTTTTTAACTTGATTTAGGATGTTTCAAAAATTTTACGGAATTTAAAAAATTGATTTTTTTTTAAAGAAATATTTCCATTAGATAATTTGGATCGAATTTCAACCATTTGAATCGTATTATTACTTTTCGGTAGGGAAATTCATAAATTATAAGGTCAATGACCTGACCTCTCGATACCAAACATCAAAAGCAATTAATTTTCACAATGAAAACGTGATTTAAATGTATAAAATGTAGCATCGCCGAAAAAAAACTAGGGCATTTCACACGTTTGAACTCGTATTTCTCACCTGGTCAAGGTTAAAGTGTCCCCAAATCTTTCCATTATAATCGTATCATCCATTTTAGGACACCCTATACACTCTACGGCTATTTTTCAGTAAATCCAACCACCATTTAGGATAATTTTACTTCGATATTTTCAAAAAACTCGTACAAATCATTCAGTTAAAATATTATTCTAAAATCTCACGAAAACTCCATTTAGTCAATACTTGCAAACATTTCTCAACGCAACTTCGGTATTTCCGGGTTCACGTAGACTATGCCATCGATATAACAAAACCACACCAAAAGTACCACTCTTAAGATGATAAATCACCGTCACCATCACCGTGATATAAATATAGTAAAACTCACCCTTTTGGAAGATCTCTTAATCCTCTGCCGCTTCGGCGAATTAGACTCCGCATCGGTATACACCAAATTTCTAATAGCTCCGCTGAATCTCGGCTCGAAGATGACACTAGGTAAAGCTAATCTGGTCAATTTGGTATTATACCATGACGGCATACCACCAATATATACATCGGAATTGGTAGGCAGATTACCAAAATGGAATTCTTTGCCTTTGGATGTTCTACTTTGGCTGACATCATCCAACGTCAACGTCGTCTTGTTCTCGTTCCTTTTAACGGATACTTTGTGCCAATGTCCATCATTGAGTTCACGTCCAATGGTAATTATCTGCGCGCCTCCGCCGAGATTATACCTCAGACGTAAAGCGCCTTCGACTAATTTAATCTCAAAGAAATCATACGTCCCGCCGTCGTCCGTATATAGCAACAATCCATTTGGCTGATCTGTTTTGAATTCGAATTCCAACGATCCATTCAAGGCGACGTTCCATTTATGAAATTGAGCGTACGACGAAGACGTACTTTCCAACAAGAAACAAAACGACTGGCCGACCAGAAAGGATAGGAAAAAGATGATTTTCATTTTCTCAACACCTTCGTCGCGAATATTAAACTGGTTCGTGTACCATGGCCGCCGCTGTATACATTAATTACCGAAAATTTCCGCATTTACACTTATCGAATTTTACTACGTGCAGTTCACAACGCGACATTACAAAACCACCACAATCGTCGCCGAATTCCGAGAACGTCAGGATTTCGAATACCGCCGGTAAGCGAGGTTTTCCATTTAACGTAAAAAAGGGAGTAAATTCGACCTCGTAGATTCGCGCAAGCGCCTCAACACTCCGCACGACGGCCGTTGAATCGTTTCGTTCGTTGATAGCGAACACATCGGCATAGAAAAATTGCGCCTATGTTTCCAACAAAATACCTATTCGACGATTCGCCGCAACATAATTCACTTCGATGTTTCGCGCACCGTGCCTGAAACACAACGAAAAAAATTCGCATTACGTTTCGTTGAATCGTTTGTATATTTAATTTACAAGACGGTGTGTTTTCGTACGAGCCAACATCGAATCGTAACCATCGGATCCGACAAATTAGGCTTTTTAGTCTTAATAATCTGTCGTATATCTTATACATGATTTGGAATTCGCTACAGAAAACGTACCTTCGGTGGGCTCGTTTCGTACCAAGCGAATTTCCCAGGATAATCGAGAAAGCTATTACGGTGAATTTAATTTTCGACCTTTTCACTACAGACAACCGAATAGTCACGTTTCATAGCCTGATGAGCGCTAAAAACGTGAGAATATTTGTTTAAATTAATTACGATTGGGGTATTTTTGAGATCGCGCAGTGTAGCCAATGCATCAACTCGAAAGATGTACGAGTTTGATATACGCGTATATGGTTAAATATACTTTTTTCTCGATTTTTATGCAAATTTTCATGTTTCGTTACCTAAACAAGAAATATTGAATTAATCAAGGTAGAATGTTAATTTTTTCGATTAACCGGAAATTAATTTCACTTCATTAACGTCGTTCTTCATCTGATACTGATTGAATTATTTCGTTCACTTTAATAAATTCTTCATCACTTAGGCTTATTTTTACTTCCGTTCAAATTATTTCATTTTGATCCTGAAAAAACAGGTTCTTCGGTCATATTCACTTCGATCTCGAAATTCGAAGATGATCTCGAGATAATTTACATAATTCATTTCTTTTTGCAGAAATATTGCATAAATCATTTTTCGTTCAATTTAAATATTATGGTTATTTTCTTTCGAATCTCGAACGAAGATAACCGCCGAATATAGATTCCTTCGTAATTCGACGTGCGCCTTTAAATTACACATACGTCCATTTTGTTTATATTTATGAAACGTAATTTGCATATTCTTCACATTTCAGGTTCAATTTTGTGCATAAATCGATTGTCGTGGAATTGAAACATAATTGAACCTATTTTTTCATCGTGTCATAAATTGTCCACTTTCAGCTATTAATTCATGTGAAAATACCTACATTGAATGCAATTCCATATCCTTGAATGCTTCGATTCGTACGACGTCGACGCTTCTTACCACGAAAAAATTCCAATTGTTTCCTAAAATCAAAAAGACCGTAAAAATGTTTCAAATTAAAAGTATATACACAGAAAATAATCAAGTAAAATAAATATTTATAAAACCAACAAAATCACCTCGCGTACATTTCCACACAAAAAAAAATATCGCGCCTACGACATTCTCCGATAAAACATCGGATTGTAGGCGGTAGTAAGCACAAAATGATATTGAAAAATGTCGAAAATACGCTCGAAGAATATCTTTTTTAAAACGAACGTGATGATTGTTGAATTTGAATCAATCCGTTATCTCGTGAAATGTCTCGGCGTTGGCGTTGAAAATACTCGAAGGAAAAGTCGCTACCTTTGACCTGCCTCGCTAGGCCTAATTTCGCACACATTTCCGTCTCGAATATTCCAACGTATAAACAAATCGCCTACGAAGAGTTTAGAGAAGGTAAAAGTTTAACAAGTTGCACAAACTTTCAAAAAAAAATCACGGTAAGTTCACGTTACGGAATTTGTTTTGAGATAATTTTGTGATGATTTAGTTTGGTGGGTTTTCTCGTCGAAATGGATTTTTCGAATTTTAATCAAAAATTACACCTCAATCAACGACCGTAATCGTAGGTACAAGGAATACCAACGAAATTACATAATTTTGATTCCGCCGGCTAATTCAAATGTCATAGCGTTCGTTCGTAACGTGCAGCCATTAAATCCACCGTTTCCATTTCTTTGACGGAAACACCACCAAACGTGTATTGGTTCGGAAGAGATTGGATTACCGGAGAATGATACCAGATATCACGTATTGAATCGTATTACCGATACGAAAAAAGGACAACGTCCGCGGATTACGTGCTCCGTAATAACAAAACCCATCGTAACGCAAACCATCGTGCGGTTACCTCGTCGATCCTCCTACCTTGACGAAATTCCATTAATACAAATCACGTGAAAGCGCTCGCACGAAAATTTTCGTCGAAATGCGAGACGAATAAAAGATCAATTTTTTTAAGCCTAAAAATTCCATCATTCGCGGAGTAGAGCTAATTTCAACAATATCTAATCGAATTCGCTCGCTTGGTATCTGCGCGGAATAACGAAAGTACTTCGAAGACGAAATAAGATTTTTTTGCTGTTTCTTGATGCATCCCTGAAATGATTTACGATACATGAATGTCAGATGTGAAAATAAAACACGTCGTTGGATTTTTCTTTTTCGTTAATCCTTCGTATTAAATTAAGATTTCAAAAGAAACACGTTTGCAACATGTAATAAGATTTGTATCTTTGACGAATGAACCTATGAAATTTGACATCGACTATTAAGGCGCGCATACTTACCAACAAATTTGAGAATTTTTTCACTCAACGGATAACCAATGGATTGTTTCGTTTGTATAGCAACGTCGTAAATTTAATTGCTATAATAACAAACGAAGACAATATTGATTTATTGTTTTCTAAGTGAAAAAAAACATGCTTAAAAACTGATTTACAAACTTATATATTAATCTATTACAGACTCTTTGAATTGAAAATGTTCAAAAATCGTTTCGTCAGAGGATTTTCTGAAAAGAAAAGCACAAGAAAAAATGAATTAATAAATCGATTCAATTATAGGTAAAAAAATTTCTGAAATAAACAAGCAAAATTAAGCAACTTGGTTCGAGACCTTTTAAATATGGTATATTTCGTTATAAAAAAAAGTTAAATAATTTATAACTATTTTCATCAACCAAATTTCACATTAATTCAACTCGTCGATTTATTTCACTAACCTTGTCAGCATCATCTCCGGGAATTCTGGAGAATATCTCGCGTTTTAAAAATGGTAACTTCTCAGCATCTTGCAAACTGTCCCAAATAGTTGATGATATAGGAACTGGAATTACGCCTTGAGTACCTATCGAATCTAGATACATTTTATGTTTACCCCTTAATTTGATACCGTCAATACAATAAGCGGTGGGAAGAAGCACAATGATCGCAAACCTGAAAAAATTAGACATTAGTTACTTTTCAGCAATACAACCAAAATAACGAAAACTTACGGGTAGCCATTTTTAGGTAAAACAATATTATCTAAATCATGGCCATCCACGACGCCTTGATCTTTTAGAGGGATCGGATAACCTTGTTTATTTAGAACCACCAAATGATCTATAAGATTACGAGTAATTAAAGATTCGCGAATTGATCGTCATTTGAAAATATCGAGTATAATATTACCAATATAATGATGATATTTAGTATATATTTTATTCATGACGAATAACTCGCCGCCAAATAATCTTTCTAACGCCGGTTTGAGAGGAAATTCTCGCACTTGTTGTCTAATTAAATTTCCAGCATGTTCAATTACATCAGGCGGTGGAAGGACTTTTATATCACTTCGGTTCAATGTAAAAATAGCCTGATATAAATTCAGAATTACTAAATAATCCAGTTGGTTACGTTCTGTAAATAGTTTAGATGGTCAAGTTTATTTTCGCAAAAAATCACCTATATAAACTAAGAGCCTTACTTCGATTAAGATATGCTCGTATGAAATCCTCAGATAAAATTTTCTCTAGGAAAGGTACATGCCATCGATCTAGTGCAAGTAATTCCAAAGCTATTCGCGCCAAAGGTAAATTAGCGGTCTAGTAATAAATAAACAAAATCTAAAATGTATGTACATTTTCTGAAACAGCGGTACATAAATTTCGTGGAATATGTGTACAGTACTTACATGTGTATCATCGATTAAGTTCTCGATAATTTTTCCCTCATAGGATTTCCAATTAGGAGGCAAATAACAAGCATTGGAGCAAGATGATATAAAAGACATAAAGATCATTTTATAGCCTTGTATGTCATCAAATTTAAATTTGATTAACAAATCGTCGATGTAATTAATTAAATCGAGATGAACGTAGCTCTGAAACGGAAATTTAAACAGGTAATATAATATATGTCGCTTATCTCTCTGAATAAAACGTACGAAATATACTAACAATACGAATGTACGCTCGTAATATTTTACCCGCATCGAGTAAATTTAATCTCTTGTTTATAGCGAATTCTCCAACTTTGAGCATGAATACTTCGTCGTAAAAAAATGTATTGGAAAACAAGAAACTGTTCACCATTACACCATGTAAAAATAGGACGTCTCCAAGCGACAAATTTTCCAACATTGCTTCATTTATTTTATTCATGCAAAATCTGAATAATTTTTTGCGGGAAACATTCAATACACTGATGCTGCATAAAGCAGACGCTATGTCTTTACATTGCAAAACGGTTAACTGATCTTGTAGAAGTAACAGAGCGTCAACCACAACGTCTGTAAACGAAATTAACAAGTTGAAATGAAAATATACTTCCTATTACTCGTCAGTTTTTCACTCACCAATAGATCCTTGGGACGCTTTACTATTTGAAGCAAAATGCAACGCTGCAATGAGTGATTTAGAATCATTGTAATTTAATTTGGTCCGAACGTTTATATCAAATACAATGGGAAGCGATAATTTCAAAGCATCAACAATTGGACTAGACGGAGCACCCGATATTAAAAAATTACTGTAGATTATTTGAGAAATGGTGAGATCGTTAATGCTTTTCGATAACACGTGTAACAATTGTTGACATAAAATGCTGTTCATTGATACATCCAAACGCTTCAATGTTTTCAAAATAGCCAAAATATCGCTAGGTCGAAGGCCGCGTACTGATTTTTTCAGGTGTTTGCAAAAATTTTCGAATTCTTTGCTTCTCACAAATAACTCCTTACTCATTTTCGACCTGTTGAAAAAAAATGATGATACGTTTGATGACATTGAAAGTTGAAAAATATTTCATTACCCATTGGATTGAAATAATTTATATATTTGGGAGAAAACAGGACCGTATAAAGGTGTTATTATATTTTCATTATTTCTTAAAAACTGCAGCATATCCTGAGTATTTCCCAACTTCTGTATTTTTTCGAACATATCAATTTGTTGCAAACTCAAGACCGACTGAAGATTGTATTTTTCCAGGGTATCAGGTTGCGGAAGGTTTGGATCAACTAAAACGCTTCCTGTAGAAGATAACGAACACGTGTTAAAAATTCGTCGGTAGAAATAGAAAGTAAATAAGAGATCAGTATGAATTACTTTGATCATCCAAATGACACGATGAGGTTACTAAACTATTATTGACATTTCTTGACAATATGAATGTTGTAGGACGATTGATACATTTCAAACAAACCTGTAACCCTCTCCGAAACATTTTTTCATCCGTGTACTTGACTTACTCAACAATAGTAAGATAACTAGGAAATTGTAAAAAAAGAAATGAACGGTTAGACCGTAAGCTAGAAATTGATCGAAAAATTCTCAGTTACAAATCGATAAATTCTTGAACATGTTATAAAACAGATTAACACGAATCAATTCATTTTACTCAACAGTATATATACTTTAATTAAGAAAAACTATAATAAATTGGACAAATCGGCATTTTAAAAAAAAATATTCAGGTATTTTCCGGATTCAAAACCTCACTTCACAGTTCACACTTCTAAAAAAAACTTTATTGTATTTCAACGATGATGAAAAATTATACGAACAGCACTTTTTAAAGCGTTCCAAGCGTTGTAAATTGCAAACAAAATTATAGGTAAAATTGTCATAATTCATTGTAATTTACTCTTTATTACTGGTAATTTCTTACTTTTTGTTAATTGCAATCAAAACAATCAAATTTTTCATTGACAAATGGGAAAATAATTGATGAAACGTTATAATATTAATTCTATTCTAACTATAATTTTGATTGCACTTTTTCGTTGAAAAATCATATCTCAGTGAATTGGAAAGACTGAAAAAATCTAATTCTAATTGAAATACATCTGTCAACTACCGTTATAAATATCTTGTATTCCCACTTTTATCATCACTTTGATCACAAGTAGAATAATCTTTTCGCAACTAACCCAGAATTCGAATATTTTAGTGCTATTAATGATATTTTTCCGGCAACGAAACTGCACTGATTGATTTATTGATATTATGAATTTATAATTTTCAATTCTCCGATTCGAAATTTTCCAGTACTTAGCACCATGCAAGATGTCCCAGATCCTCCACCGAACACCAATTCTCGTACGTATCAACGCAAAAATTGATTTAAATTAGTACTTTATAAAGAGCATTTGTTTTCAAATCCTTGATCAATCAGCTGCGCATGAAGACAAAGAACGAAGTGAACTTACTCCGTTGTATTCCAGTTCAGCCGACAGCGGAGCACTACGTTTAATAGTTGCGTTCTTTTTTGGATTTTCTCTCACTTTGACTGTTGCTCTAGGCGTTGAAATATATTACGGGAAATCTCAAGTAAATATTAAAGCTTGAACTCGACATAACGGCATTTCATTAATTCAATTTGTGAATTAGGTCGTACCTCATGGTGCTGTAAGCAGTGACGATGAAACGTGTTCAAATATAGGAGCTTCGGTTATGAAACAAGGAGGAAATGCTGTAGACTCTGCAATTGCCGTTGCTTTTTGTATGGGAGTTGTTAATCCACATCTTACTGGATTAGCTAGGTGAGTAAAATATTTCTGAAAACATCGGCAGGGTATTTTACTATTTTTTAACTGTATCGTATTTTTCAGCGGTGGTTTCATGTTAATTTATAATCACAGAGACAAAAAAGTGATCGACAATATAGATTTTAGAGCGACAAGAAGTCATGATAGTGGAATCGGAGTTCCTGGATTTGTTGCAGGACTTCATTTAGCTCATCAATTATATGGTAAACTACCATGGAAAACTTTGGTGATGCCAGCATATCAAATTGCGAGGTAAAATAAATTACTTGAAGTATTATTACTCGTAAAATGATCATCATTACATGATCATTTATTTTTAGGGACGGCTTCAAAGTATCTCAAAACCTACTCAACTCCCAAATTCATTTATTACCTGGTAGCAACCATAATAGGAACTTGAGAGATTGGCTGAGCCCATTTTCGTTGGGAGAAATAATTACCAACATCGATTTGGCCGATACATTATTATTAATCGCCGATTCTGGACCAAATGGTAACCAGTGATAAATACTTAGCGGTGTTGGTGAATGCTACTGCTATTATGGTAATTTATATATTTCTTCTGTGAATTCATGCATTTCCTTCTTTTTTAATCATGGTACTAAAATTATAAATTATAAATCTAACTGCACGATAGAAGCTGATGCATTTGTATGCTACCTACTTTTAATAAGTTATGGTACGATCACATGTTTTAAAAAATTTTTTAAATTTACAGAATTTTATAATAAAACGTTAGTAAACGATTTAAAATTATGGCTAGCTGCTGAAGATATTGTAGCTTATAAACCTTTGCAAAGTTCTTGGTTGAAGCAAGCATATGAGCATTACGATATCATAGCATCAGATGAAGGTTCTGGCGGTCCATTTTTATTGCAAAATTTAGCATCTCTGAATAATTCTTTACCACCGTTGGTTTCTTCAATCTCAGCTTATTATGGTATGATAACTTTTTTCCTGTTTTATCGAATATGATAAATTTTCAATAGAAAATATTTTCCTAGACGTTGCTGCCGCATGGAGACTTCCTTCAGCTTCCAATGTTGCTACAGTAGACGTGAATGATTTATATGTGTCAATTGTCAGCGGTTTAGGAGAAATATTAGGATCGCAAATACTAACTCCAACTGGTTATATTCTGAATAACATCTTAGAGACCACGCAAGATATAAATATCCGTCCAACGATTTTATCAACACCTGTTATGGTAATACAAAATGGCAATGTATGCGGACGAAGGTTCATCTTTGGTAATTTTCTTTCAATAATATGTATATACTTGAAAAAAAAGGAAAAAAATTGTCTAATATAGAGATCATTTGCAGGAGGTGGAGATGTACGAGATGTGGCTCAAGCTTTGACTTATCTTTTGAGAAATCCAACAGCCAATGTAACTGAGAGCATAACAGCTCCTCGAGTTAGAATCACTTATCCTTCACTTGCATTAGAAATGCCTACACCGATTTTTATCAAAAGAGCTTTATCTAATTATGTATTCACTAATGCATCTTTACCATATCCTAGCATAAATGTTGTTCAAAAAATCAAAGATGATATTGCAGCTGTTGCTGATTATCGAGGTTATGGCGGTAGCTCTGTATTTTAACGAATCTCAGGAATGAAATTTCATTATTTTTTTGTATGAATTTATTACAATTAAGTCGTGATGAGTATGATACTTGATGGTGTTACCGTTGCAAAGAATTGGTCGATTATATTTTAAAATGTATTGTTAATAATTTTACTACTTTCATTTTTCCTTTTTTTTAGTATTTTTTTTAACAATTTTTTAAAGAACAATTTTTGTGATTTATTAAAATTATTATAAAGGTTCCAATTTTTTTAATCCTTTTTATGTTACGTAATTTATTTACACGTTGATTTTTGATACTTATTTCAATTGTTATGTGATTTTTTTTTAAATACATATATTAATCTTTAAGAAAACTGTTTTTCAACCCGTAATCTCGATTATGCAAGTTTTTTTCCTTGAAATGATCTAAGGTTCTCCATATAAGGCAACCCAATCGATGAAGTGACAAAGTTAGAAGCACATGAACGATTTCAATGCGCGGTTTGTTTATGAGCAGTCTCCATAGTTACTTTTATTATGAAATGCAAATGTTAGGGTGTCCTTGTGGAGGGAATGGACAATAGCTACACCTGTTGTATTCGTTAACCATTATTTGTTAAGATATATTTCACCCCAGCGTAAATGTTATTAGTTCTTTAACACTTGGGTAGTTTCTATTACCTCGTATTTTACACCGCGATGTTTTCTCCGTATTGCGTTTAAAGTAATAAGTGTATTATTGGTATTTTTTCTCAGTTTTTTAATGTTTTCGTTGAATACGTTTTTGTTTTATAGTGATTACCTAAGAAATGGAGAATAAACATACTATATATTTTAACATGTGTCATCATTACCGAAAAATATTTAACGCTAAACCTACAGTTGATACGTCACCACCGAAAACATTTCAGATTAAATCCAATAATAATCAATGGGCTTTTAGTAGAAATCCATCACCGTTTCGAACGTAAGTGTGTTTTATAATTTTAAATTATTTTTCTTCGTTTTATAGTTTAAAATGATAGGAACGTGAAATTATTCCTTTTTTTGTTGATTTCAAAATACACTTGTGTTTTGCTGAATAAGCATATCAGTAATGTTAAACACAAGTATATTAAAAATACATCCCAATTCTGATATTTATTTTCCATTGTAAAATTATTTATGCGATGTTTTGTGTTTTACTTTATTTATTTTTTCCCAATAGTAAAACACCGATGCAAGAAACCGTGAAAACATTTCAAAAACAGCCGTATTTAACTCAAGACAACGGAACCATCACTTGTAAATATTATTACCAACATCATAACAAGGTATTAAAAAGTATTTAAATTCACGATAAATGATCAAGTTTTATAGGGCTAAGTTTAAATTATAATAATTACGAAGAAACGCCTTAACGTCAGAATTTTTCCGTCGATTACGTGCTCGACTTTTAATATGCTTACGGCGTAGATTTCATTGCATGTTTCACGAAAACGGGGTCAGTAAAAAAAACAACCATCGTTAGACGCCTTAATGTGACCGAAATCTTATGAATATTTTATTGCAAAAATATACCGCAGCTAAAGGGGTTTATATAAGGCGTTTGATACGAAATATAGGTATATTATCCTCGTAATCAAATGCTTCGAATTCAAAGACCCTTTTCAGAATGAAAAATTCATTATTTTTCTGATCATACCTTTCGATATTTTATAGAAAGACGAAGGAAAACTAACTGATAAATCGTTCATTGTGCCGAATAAGCCGTTTAATCCAGTCATACTAAAAACTAACACGCAATCCAAATTACGAAATTTACGCGTATATCATCCGCCAAAAAGGAAAAAAGTCGTCAAGGTATCAGAATCCTCGAAATCATCTCCGGTAAGTAATAAAATAGGTAAGTGTAAAGTCAATGACCAAAACTCTTACTACAATTTACTTTGAATCTTTAGCAAAATGGAGATGATCATAAAGAGGACAATACACGCAGATCAACTTTCGATAAGACATCGTTGAAAAATTCTAAAAGACAATCTCTCGCTGTTATGGATCGTAACAGTTACTCGGTTTGTAGCCATAAATAACAAATCATTTTAGTATTTTATCAATTAAATGAATCTTCGTCGTTTTCAGGAAGAATCCAGTGAAGATTCTGCGTATAATGAGGGAGAAGGTGTTTTAAGTAGTGATAGTCGCGGCTCAACTCCTCAAAACTTAACTAATAAACATCAACCGGTTAAATCAACTGTGACCGATAATACTCAACAATCTAAAAAAGCCATCAGTAGCGTAACTAAGTACGAATTTTTATCATCTTGAACAGGAACAGTAAATATACGCATATGCTATATTTTTTATTTAATTGCAGCAACGTGACCAGCGATATCATTTGCATTCAATTTCTAAAAGATATCACGGATGACATCCTGAAGAAAAACATCTTCACGAATAAAGCATTAAAAAGCGTTTTCCAACAACACGCACAAACAAACAAATATAATCTTGAAATGGTAAGCGAACCACGCATAATTTAGTACACACGGTGCGATATTTCGCATATTTTAATTTCAACCATTCGAATTGTAATACCATGAACTTGGAATTTACAGGAAAGGATGCAAAAAGAAATAACCAAATTACAACAACGTCTCGGAGTACCAAAAGACGATAAATTTGACGACGAAAACTACGGCTTAGGTGAAAATGTCTCGATCTCAGAACTCCTCAAAAGCACCGAAGACTCAATTAAAGATTCTTCACATGCTAATTCACTTCCTCATAATGATAAAAGCGAAACTTCGTCTCATATCGGGGATCCCGTCGAAGATGAGGAAACCTCAAAAGAACACGAATACAGCGAAGACTTCAGCGACTTTGAAAATCATTCTGTGGCTTCGCAAAGCGATTACGACAAAAGTGACGATAATGTTTCATACCATAGCGAAGAAAATGAACAAATATCAGCGGAAGTCGACGAAGTTGAAGATGAAAAGGATGAAAGCATCGTCGACGAGAATATGAGCGAAGATGAAGATACAAAAAGTGAATTGGAATCGGAAATTTCTGATATTTCTTGAAAACTTGTAATCAAATCCTTTTTTTAAGGAAGGATATTTTATATAAACATATTCTCAATTTTTTTCAAATATTTGTTTTGTGTACCAAAGAATAAAATAAAAGTATTTTCGATAATTTCGGCCAATGTACATTTCATGTAAAAAAGGACCCACTGGAAAGACGGTTATTACGATTATTAAACTTGAAATGAAAACAACTTCGTAAATCCAATAACGTCATATATTTAATATAACAATTGGTAACATAATTTTCAGAAAAAACATCACAATTTTTGTGTAAGATTAGAAAACCTATCACTATAAAATAAAAATTTTTAAGCATATCATTACACATCTTATCAACAATAGTAATCGATGAGTCCATCGACATTACATCGTTATTCAATGGAAACAAATTATCCGTATAATTTACTCACATGAAACTAATGAGGTCACTTATATCCTAAGTAGCTGGCTTGCTTTATACGCATTAACCTAACGAACAACTAATGAGCTGTAATATTCTAAGGTAGGTTTCTTATATTTTTTCACTTTTCTACGTCGAAAATCATTTAGAAATATGGTAATTAATTTCCGAAATTATAAAAAATTCATTACTGGCTGCTGGTAAATTAAAATACTGCAAAGATATTTTGTACGATTTCTAAGCATTATCATGAAATTATCAAGTCGATAGAAAAATAAAGAAAATTCGCTTGAAAAACTTTCTAAAATACATCAACGATTCGAGAAAATATTGAAACAAAAAATACAACGAATAGGTAACATAGCAGCAAAATCTAACATTTCATAATTTAAAATGTTCTTACGTCTTATATGTATGAAGAATGGGAAAGACCATCGCTAACATTTATTAACATAAAATGACTAAAAAATTAAAATAAATCAAAGCACCAATGTTACATGAAACTTATTTTTATAAGACACACAAAATACGGAATTTTAATTATCGAAGAATTTACCTGAGAATTAAAGTAATAGGTCCCCGACAACTGAAAATATTGAAACATACGTGAAAAGGGTATCAAACATAGACGAGAATTGATATGGAAAAATAAACAAATCTCAGACAAAGGCACCGTAATAAATTGAATAAAAAATCTCAACAACCTTCTTAAGTAAAATTTTCAACAGAACATTAGAAAAAAAATCAGTACAAAACCGACAGATATAGGTAACACTTGTAACACTATCGCAGCATCCAACCAGATCCATTTGTTCAATTCTCACTAATTTTCATCTTAAAATAAAAACTTATCAATAAAACCCCAGAGTTTGTTCGACGAAATGTAAATAAAGGTAATTCTGCTATCACAGAACTTCACGTTGAAATTAACAATATAAAAAAGACGTTACGTCGAAAAAACGTAATCGTCGTTGAATTACGTGGTCATCTTGTTTTATCATTTCTCGCCGTAGAATTTAATTGACTTAGGATTTCCTTCAGTTCAGTAACATTGCTGACAACGAAATCAGGACAGTTACTTTCGCATGGTAACAATTGGTAACTATCGTCGTGGTGTATCCATATGGTGGCTGCTAGATTCGCTCTTTTTCCACCCTCAATATCGGTTTCCACCCTATCTCCTATTATAACACATTGTTCCGGTTTCACGTTTAATTGCTCGCATGCCTGTAATATTTATAAATGGTCATTGCAGTGTTATTCAAACGTATTTTGACGAGCTTACTTTATAGAATATATTAGGATCTGGCTTCTTCCACGGTGTATCGCCTGAGATCACGATACAATCGAAAAACGATTCGAGATCGCATTCGTGTATTTTTTCCCATTGTGCGTCGGAAGTACCATTTGAAAGAAGACCGAGTCTATACGAAGGTTGTAATTCGGCCAAGAACGATTTAGTTTCGCTGGTTGCTTTTACAAAGCGATACCTCAACTTTCGGTATTCTTTGGATACCTCATCTATACGATGAACATATTTCGGTAAATACTTCCTCGTAGTTTCAATCGCTATTATGTGAACCTACCTGCGATATGAGCAAGTGAAGGACCCAATGCTCTTTTCCAAACAGAAACACGCCACTGGTCGACATCTTCTTCAGTACTTTGATGATTTTCACGAAACAATTGCAGAAATAACGAAGTTATTTTTTCGGCCGTTTCAAATTCCACGTTGAATTTCTCATTTAGAAAGTAATTCAACTAAAACAACCAGTAATGTTAAAGTGATAAGATGATGGTAGTTTTATCAATGGACACTCAATCGCATCGTCAATATGATTTAAAAATTATATTAACCTTAAAATTAGCATTAAAGTCATGATGACCGTCATTTATAACCTTGACCAATAAAGCGTATTATCGTGATTAGCTAAGCGAAAATTCGAGATAATTCGTTTTCGGACACTTTTTGCGAAAATTACTACATCGTATCTCTTCTTATTCGCAAATTGAATCGTGTTGAAAGTTGGCCAAAATTTATCATGTTTTTCGCCAATTTTATACCATGAAAATTATCATTTTCGATGACGTAATTCTGCTCATACTGCAGGAATGTACTTGATATTTTAACTCAATGAAAATTTAGTGAATTTCAAAGAAAACTACTTACGTCAACGTGACTCGATGTTTTTGAATATTTATTCACTGAATAATGTCACCCAATCCATAAGTTACTGTTACTGACATTTATTAAAAATTTAAACTCGATCAATTGGAAATTCAATTTGTCAGTTTTTAACGATTGTAAACAATAGTTGAAGGACGAAGTAAAAGAAAACGTATTATAAAATTTCTTCGATAATTTCTTAAAACGTAAAGAAGAAAAGTTCGAAAAAACATCAATATTTCAGTTCAAGAGACTTTTTTCAACGGATTCAAAATAATTTTCGATAAGAAATTAAACAAGCAAAAGCAGTAAAATATATCAAAAATGTTTTTTTTTCGAACATTCAATATCGATTATTTATTACGCAACGAGGAAACTATAATCAAAAAATTAGGAAATTTTTACGTATGTATTTTAGCAAATGTACTCCGAAAATAAATACACGCCGTATTCGTTGCATCTTGCAAACAATGTTTATTTATTTTGAAATTCTCAACAAGAAAACCAACACGAAAAGGAACATAAATCTTATTTTCGAGACGTTGCATTTATGAAACAAAAAATTAGTTAAAAATCGTTAAGTTCAATACTATTGTTGAATAATCGCCGATATCTAAATTTATTTACCATTATTTCGATAAAAATAGAAAGCTAGAAAATTCCGAAAATATATAAAATTAAATGCAAAGAAACCAATAATAATCACACGAATTTCGTCAAAATAGTTACAATCGATATACAAGAGGAAAAAACAAAAATAAATTAGTAAAAATCAATACAAAACGAACTGCCTAAGAAAAGCATATCAACCGGCGATTCTTTTTCCTAATTCCATAAATCTATGAGTACGACACATGGTCAAGGTGTTATGATCTTTTAATACTTTCACAACGTCTTTATTTGCTTCGACCAAATGACAAAGGAAATCTTCATACGCGCATTTCGTATTGGCCGGAAGCGATCCAACTTTGACTTGTTTCAACATCTCGACGACACCTTCGACCCATCCGCTTTCCACGGCGAATTCCGATATCCACGGTAACATTGGTAAAATCGAGCTAAGGGTTTGCATACCCAAGAACCAAAGCTCCATTAATTCCATCCAATTCTTTTTATACGCCATCGATACGACCAGAGTAGAAGCGTCGTTAGATTCTTCGACGCTATAAGCATCCCACAGGAATCTGATGGTTGACTGGATGTAACGACAGATAGTAAAGTCATCTTTTTTGACGCGTTTTGATTGTTGTTTCAATAGCAATAGACCTAATACGGCCATGTTACCATGGAGTACCAAATTATCCGGAATGTTTTTCAATTCCGGGAGATTATTGAAGACGAACTTGGTTAAAGAGGCGAACAACATGTTTTCTTCGACTAGTTTCGATTCTAATACCGTTATGTTCATGAAGATGTTACACAAGCTGATCATCGCAGCTCGAGAGTCGCTCATTTGATCTAGTAATTTCTGCGGTAACTCGGGTTCAGGCCCTTTGACCTTGTTGCGTTCGGATTTAGGTACCGGGGGTTTTTTATAATGCACGATGGACCAATGAAAAGCGAAGCATTCGTGCAAAACTTCTTCTTGGTTTTCTTTCAGAAGTATCTGTCGAGCTTTATCTTCGACGGTTAGATGGCATAAAGCAGGCAAAAGCAAACGTAAAAGATCAACTTGACTTGAAGGATCGATTTCACCATCAGATCCGTTGGTTTCATGTTTAGCTTCTTTCACTTTATCGGAAACATACTGAGTTCGGAAATTGTAAAAAGATTCGTTGGCTATTTTCAATACATAAGGGAGCAACGAATATACGGCTTCGCGCATGGCTCCTGTTTCTTGAGCAAGCCAAGCTGCCAAAGCTCTTATCATCCCATACACCAATAGTTTCTTATCCGCATCCAATTCTTGTTTTTTTTTAGAGATATCAATTAAGGTGGTAATAACCGCGGAGAAAGCGCCTTTCAAAGCGGTATAAATATGCTGCTTTTCTTTCTGATCCAAATCCAAAGTATCTTGAGCGATAAACGAAACGCAAATTTCTAATATCGAAAAACACGAAATAACGAGATCACTATTCTCGAGCACGTGGTTGAAATTCTTATCTTCTAATTGCATCCTGACTTCGACCGCTGCCAAATGAACCAACAGCAAGAAGAATTGCTTAGGTTTGTCGGTATCTGTCAATGCCCATTCTGGACCTAACGTAGCAATAGCTTGAGAGGCGAGTTTCAAAGCAGGGTCACGTTGTTTTTTGACAATTTTACTGGTTAATATGTCAGTCAAGCCCTTTAAAATGCTCCCGGGCCACGATTCGTTTAAAACGCTTTCGTTGATGAGTTCTTTAGGTCCGTTGAAAATTAAAGCCCAAAGGACATCGCAAAGTTTAAATTTCCTTTCGGATTGATCGGTTTCGAAATCTAACGAAAGCACGTTAACGAGGGCATTAAATGCTTCGATACTATTACCCCAAGCAGCGGAGCCAAAACGACCGACTAATGAAACCAATACATTCAAAGCTTCATCGGTCTGGAAACTTTGCTGCGAATAAATTGCGGCCATTTTCAATACTGCTCCGCATTCGAACAAAGCCTTCTGACCGGCGTCGTAGGATGCGATATTTTGCAAACATTCGTAAGCTTCATTAATAATAATAAGATTATCTTCGTAATCGTCGGTATCGGCGTGTTGTACGATATCCAAGAATACTTCGATATTGGTTAAAATTTGCGAATGCGTCGCGATCTCTTCCTCGTGGCAGAATGTCGATAAAATGGACATCGCTACGGATTTGTAAATCTGCGGCGGGCAATCAGCCGGTACATCGGGGCTGAGAAGTAAACGTTTGAGGAACGGGAATCCGATGGCTTCGAAAAGTAATTTTTTATTATGAGATGTGCAATCGTCACCTTTTACTAGTTTAGTAACCATAAAAAGTCCGGCGAACTTTTCCGTGTCGCTTTTGGCTCCTTTTAATATGGCTAAACATTTTTTCACCGAATCGGGAATAGCTTGAGACATTTTAAGAACACTTTGATCGTATAAATCAAAAAAAATTGAAAATATTTCGATTACAAATTAACATAACACATTGTTAACGCGCGCACAGACTTGATCTATTTATACTGACAAAGGCAAATAAACTTTGGTTTTATTTTCGGAGTATCTGATTTCTAACGTACTGGCAATGTTCCAATAATGTACAATTCTCATGAATTGGGTAAACAGATGTGAATGCGTTCAACTCAACGAACAATTTTGGCAAAAATTAAAGCAATGAATAAATGGATAAAATTTAAATATTCGTAAAAATTATCGAATTTAATAACCGATTAAAATAGCATTAAAGTCTAAATGTTTCACATAAATTAACAATGTAAAAACATGTTTATAAGTACCTTTTCGCAAGTTTGATTATCTCCCACTCTAGTGTTAATCAGAGTATTGTCCATATCGAAGAGAATCGCCTTAATATTGGATAATTTACTGACAGACATGTCTAAATGTAAATAATTATCATATCAATTTTCGTCGAACGACTAAACGTGAATTCTTTTTGATTTACACAACGTCACAGTAAAGACGAGTGTATCAGCGAACAGTCACATAAACACTATCTTTCGATAATATTTAAAGGCGAAGGCCAGTTCAATTATTTCCGCAATCGTTTCTTTCTTAAAATATAAATGAATTTAAAACTTTTGCAATTTTTGTTTTTTACGTTATCTGTTACTTCATCATAGATAAAACATTTGAAAGCAAAACGCAGTTTACCTTTGAAGACCATGCGGTATTTTCAGACTTTTTTTTTCATGGAATGGACAAAAAATTAAACGATTATTTCGACCATAGATAGCGTTATTTACGGATTTATTCAATTATTTTTGCGTCATTTTCTTTTTTTATTGAATTTGATTTAAAATTTTTCAAATTCTTAAGTAACAAAATTATTTCATGATGTAATAAGATTACTTAATAAAGTCATCATTGTTTTTAACGCTTATAATGAAATTCTTTTTATTGAATTCTGAAATACACCGTGTCCCTGGCTACTCCATCAATTAATTTTTCAATTTTAATTTTTTTTAGAATCCAAATTTCGATTTCATTTTCCGAACTATTTGTTCTTTATTTCCCTCGAAAAAAATAAGACTCCGAGATAAAATGAAAATTAAGAAACACAGTTCATAGTCAAACTTTATTTCAACAAATTTCAAATGAAAAAAAGTTTTTATAAACAACTAGAAAAATCAATTTAAAAACATTAAAATACGGCAAAAAATTTTCCCTAACAATGGTAATTAAAATAACAGTATAAAAAGAATATAAAAAACTACGCTAAATATCGATAAGTATCATTTTCGTCATCCATTCGTACAAGATATTCTTTTTCTATTAATACATCAACGCACTTCTTGATAGTCATCACGCGAGGATGAAATCGTGAAGATAATTGGTTAAAAACTTCGGCAACCAGTTGCTGATGTTTTAAAGATTTTCGAACTTTCATGATACGCACGATTGCTGCCTGTATTGCTATAGGACGGCTTTCCTGGATATGTTTATGGGTATTTTCTCGCTCTTTCATCAGTTCTGTTTTACTCGGTTGACTGATATTCACTCTTAGTTTTTTGCTTTTATATCCGGGGTACAAATTGATGATTGAAGAAGCACCAAGGGAAGACTCGTCTTCCTCAGAGCATAATAATTCAGATTGCAACAAAACACGTACATTGTGAATTAAAATGTTTAATTCGATGCCCGAGGAACTTGATAATTTTTCAATGGTCCATGATTCCGATGAATTGAAGAGTAGAAGTATTGCCATCTGAACGGTGGATACTCGAAGAGTATATTTATTTTCAAAACAGTTTGTGACTAGTTCACCCTTCGACATATTCAACAACCAATTTAATTTACGACCGGAGAAATAATTGGTATAAAATGAAGAAAACAAAGAAACAGTATTTTCCAATTCTGTAGGCAATATAAAAGTAAACGATGAGTGGAATGGCCATGAACCTGAAGATAAGATTTGAACGTTGAAATCCACACTCAGAGATTTTTTTGAATCAATCAAATGTAACTTGAATTTTTCGTTCAAATCTCTGGAAATACTGATGTCATGAAACATTCTTTGCAATATTTTAGCATATTCAAAGCCACATATTTGTTTTAACTTTGAGATCATAAAAGCTTCACTGTCTTCACTCGCAGACAAACGTTGTATCAATCTTTTAGCCAACATTTCACGGTAGAATTGTAGGAAAACGTCTTTATCCTCCATATATTTAAATACAGTTACGATCTGATCAAATATTTCGTCCATATCCGTTCCAACGGAATTTTTATTAGTTTTTTTCAAAACCAAATCACTCAGATTGGCTAAGAGTTCGGCGGACTTGAAATTTGAATTTGCTTGAGCAACTGCTGCGTTATTGTTAATAAAGTCGTAACAAGCTTTATCAAACGCAGCTACAAAACCAGGATGATTATTGAATGATTTATCGACCAGATCGCTATACTTTCTGTGAACTTGCATAACAGCGTTAACATACGCTCTCGAATTACCCATTGCGGTTTCTCTGCATCTAGCAATAGCATCTTTTCCTTCTTGACTGACATGTTTTTCTAACATTGACTGTAAAACGTCAAGCGCGTCTTGAAGTTGAGTAACTAGTAGGTAGAGTTTACGAAGATTTTCCAAATTAAATTCGTTCAAAGCGCTCTGAAATTCGTCGAAGTATGAATCAGAATGTAATTTGAGCGATCCTCTTTGAATAGTTTCGGCTAGTTTAGCATTTGTACTTTGATGCAAATATATTAAAGTTCGGCGCTCTTCTTCTTGCAGACGATGATGAATTTTAACTCTATATTCGGCGATTGAATGGCTCTTCAGGAATTCGGTACTTTCCATCATATAAAATCGATATGTCTCAATGAGAAATTGTTCTTCAAAAGTGGTTTGATAAAGTTGTAAACTAGGACTAGCGGTCGGATCGTTTTTATCAACTCCTAATTCAACGAAAGAGTTCAACACTACCGCGATTAACCTAGTATTGATCGATTCTCCATTTCTCTCTCGTTCGATGAGTTTCAAGACAACATTTGTCAAACGATCGCTTAATCCTGGTAGTAAATTTTCGCGCCAAATTAGTAAAGCAAGTTGATAAATTTCGTGAATACTGTATCCGCTAAATTCTTTTTCTCTTTTAATCCAATGCCGATTGAGATAACCACAAACACCATTTAAAGCTCTTGAACTGAATCGATACATTTCCCAGTGTTTGTTGTAGAATTTCAGAAGATCTTCGTCCATCAGATTGACACTAGCTGACTTCAAATTGCGCAAATGGTTGCGTAAAAATGAATTGAGCCTTTGGTAAAGGTTACCACCATTCAGAAAACAACTATCTTCGGAATTTCTGACGCAGTAATTGTAAACATGATTGTACAACTCCATGTACTGAAATTTAGACATAGCTTCTCTCAGGTAAAGACGTTCGATGCCAGATTTCAAAGCACCCCATATTTCGTCAAGGTGATAATCTGGAATTAGTTCTGTTTTTTTGTCTTGTATCATGAGCACCATTTTTCTTCAAATAGTTACGACCAGTTATTCATATTAAAAAAGAACTGATTTACCTCGAATTCAGATTAACTGAAGATTTATCACAACATTAGCAAAAATTTAACTTACGGCACAATTCAGGTAGTGAAATTTTGAAGAGTTGGAAAATGTTCCACACATTTTACAAGCAATTAATTGAAATTCCAATCAAACAAATGAAACTAAAGTAAAACTAAAATTGGAAATTGGAAAATGAAAAATTGAAAAAATTATCAAAGAATAGAAGTACGAGAATAAGACCGACTACGATATTTTTTAATTCAATGTCTCATGTCTACCCATAGTTTGCGTAATTTTTACAGTTTCAATTTATATTTTTGTCTTTACTTTTTTTTCACTTCGAAGTCACTGACCGCGATTATTAAAAAACTTCAACAGTACGTGAAACAAGCAATGGAGGTTTTTCTATAAAATTCAAATCTTAAACTCTGATTCATCTTAAAAAGTTGAAAAAAGAAATTTCATCACTGAATTTTTTTCTATAGTTATGGTGAAAATGATGACGTTACAAGTTCCAATTCACTACTGCAAAGTCCACAAAGTAGTGTTTCTCAGGTTTTTATTTTGGCGCGTATGCGTATCAATTAATTCGTTGCGGAATTCGTGAATGTTATTTAAATTATTAATTTAAACTATTCCAAGGTTTTAAAACTTGTAGTTAATTTTGTTTTAAAAAAAGTTAGTACGTTTTCGATGTTATATATGTTGAATATTTTTCACTTTTTGAAAACCTTGTAGATAAGAACCTATTACGCATACGATTGGTTTCAAAATTTTCCGTTTGAAACCTGTATTTCAGATATCAAAATTTCTAACGAAATATTGAGTTAGTTTTTCGTTACTTTTGTTCTTAAGGTATCGGTTTACAGGTAATTTAGAACGTAAAATGGCAATGTCAGCTGCTCAAAGCAGTGCTCAAGAAGTACAAGATGAATCAATGGAAGAAACTGGTCATCAACCGCTTTCTAAATTAGAAGTAATTTTTGTTGTATTTGCACGTATTTCGTGAATTTTTAATAAATGTTTAATTTGTTTGTAAAGGGACAAGGAATTTCAGCGGCTGATATTAAAAAGTTGGAGGAAGCCGGTTATCACACTGTCGAGTCTATAGCTTTCGCTCCCAAAAAAGCTCTTATAACTATCAAAGGAATAAGCGAAGCAAAAGCTGATAAAATTTTAGTAAGTTTTGCAATAAGTAAATTTTTCAAAACCAGCACTAATTTAAATAATTGTTTGTCATCAGGCTGAAGCTTCGAAATTGGTTCCATTAGGTTTTACAACAGCCACGGAATTCCATCAGAAGCGTTCCGAAATAATTTTGCTTACAACGGGCTCTAAAGAACTCGATCGTTTACTCGGCGGTGGAATAGAAACTGGATCCATAACTGAGATTTTCGGCGAATTCCGTACTGGAAAAACTCAACTTTGTCACACTCTAGCTGTGACCTGTCAAGTAATTTTCTTATTCTCATATTTCGTTTTTTTTGTATCATTTTATTAAATCGGGAGATTTTGCAGTTACCAATCGATATGAACGGCGGTGAAGGAAAATGTTTATACATTGACACAGAAGGTACGTTTAGACCAGAACGTTTATTAGCTGTTGCTGAAAGGTACAAACTTACACCGAACGATGTTTTGGATAATGTGGCTTATGCTAGAGCATATAATACAGATCATCAAACAACTTTATTAATTCAGGCAGCTGCGATGATGGCGGAGTCACGGTAATTTTTTGGACTAATTAATTTGATTCATGTATTATCTCCTGACAAATCGCCTCCATTTTCTTTACAGATACGCTCTTCTTATTGTGGATAGCGCTATGGCGTTATATAGAACTGACTACTCTGGCAGAGGAGAATTATCCGCGAGACAAATGCATTTAGCAAGATTTCTACGTATGTTATTGAGATTGGCTGATGAGGTGAATATTAATAATTATCACTCAGAGTGTTAGTTATCAAAATTATTTTAATCTATTTATACTTTTCAAGTTCGGAGTTGCCGTTGTGATTACGAATCAAGTAGTGGCTCAAGTTGACGGAGCAGCGTTATTTGCAGCTGATCCTAAGAAACCAGTCGGTGGAAATATCATGGCACATGCATCCACAACACGGTAAAACACCCGTTTCTTAATTAATGAGAACTAATCTTTAACAAAGCTTACTTCTGTAATATTCTGATTTCTAGATTATACCTTCGAAAAGGTCGAGGCGAAACCAGAATTTGTAAGATTTACGATTCTCCCTGTTTACCTGAAGCTGAAGCTATGTTTGCAATTAATGCTGATGGAATTGGAGATGCTAAAGATTGATCTTTTTGATTATTCATTTTATTCTTGTCTTTCTTTAAGAAGTTATCCGTTACTTTAACAAGATTTGAACTATGTACATATTAACTTTTCAACTCGACATTTTTTATATGTTCCAAAACTGAATTAATAGTAATAAATTTGTACAGATTATTTCTTTTTGTTTTTACTTCATTATCAACCATTTTTACAAGCGATAAAACCTATCGAACACGTTTAGTTAAATACATCAACAAAATATTAAAAATTACTCTTGAATTCCTCCGTTGGTTTGGCGAAAAATTTTTTCCTAATCTTGTTGAAACCTTTTTTCATCTTATCGTATTCCTAAAATACACACGCATGATGCATACAGATATTATCTAGAAAGTAACCAGTCGCATCAACGACGAATAAATTCATTTTACCGATTTTCCAGGAACATAAGTTAACTTATCCTTTTTCTGAGCAAAATCATCACCACACAAGTATGCCACATAAGCTACATGAGCTAAAATTAAAGCACTGAAGGTGATGAAAAAAGGAATTTCTACAATGGAAATTTTATATTTGGACTTCGGTACAGGGAGTCTTCTTAAATATTTGTTCTTCGGTCTATATTTTGAAACACAAGATGGTTTTAATTTTAACACAAGAATGTATTTAAATAATATCGCTGGAATCATAGACGCAACTTACAATTCATCCATTGTATGATTTATATTCGCTAATCACAACAAAGAACAATTAATGAAACATGTTCAAGTATCAAGTTTTCATGGTTTATTATTAATAAAATAAAACTGTATCAAATAATATAGCATGAATCAAGTATAATTATAATTAATACATTTAAATGTTTTTGAAATAATTTAAAATTTCTATTATCAAATTATTATTTTTAATCAGTGACCTCCTGTCCTCCATCGCCAAGACTTTTTGAGGATAGATTGGACATCCTTTCTTGTTTTTACGACAAAATGACAAAAAACCATTTCCATAATTTGGACAATTTTTTTTTGATTTTTTTCTCAATTAATTTTATATTGTTCAACTTTATATGTACTTAATTATTTCAATTTTTGGAATAAATTAATTAAGTAATATTGCGCATTACTGATTTCAAATTTTGGTAAAAACCTAATAACTTTCTAGAAAAATCACGACAAAAATAAAAATAATATTTATTACTTTCCAATAAATTATTACATTGATTTAAATCAACTTTCATAAAATTAACTTAATGAACATTTAAAAAACACAAGTATTACAAATTAATTCAATCTATATAAAACTTTTCTTTGCATTCTATGCTGCAATTCACCTTTTCTAATCATAGTATGAATAACAGTATATATAGCTCTTTCAGGATATTTCTAAAAAATCAAAGGACACATTAAAAACAAAACTAAAATTAATCTAAAAACAAAAATAATTCATACTTGTTTCAAAAAGTCTTGAACGATTGTACTTTCAGATATCTGTGAACCGATTGGAAACCGACGTTTCAATTGTTTTTCAATGCGCAAAAGTACTTCTCTATGTTCATCGGAAGTAAAACCTTCAGCTCCTAATGACATAACAAACTTAGCAAAAGATATACCCAATTAGGTTTACAATGAGGCGAATTTTACCTTCTAAATTTTTACAAGCCGCAGCTTCAAGGGTAGATACTTGAAATAATCGTAATGCTTCATCAACATGAGTTTCAGTGGCAAATGGTAATAATTGCATTTTTGCCAGCGATTCAGATATACGAATAACAGCTTCTAATTGTCTGCATAAATCGATTTCATTAAGAAAAATTGTTACCATAAAACTCTCAATTCAATTTTTATATACCTAACGGTGATGGGAATTGATGCTTTGTGCTTTTGTTGTTCATCGTTCTCAGCAGAGCTTCCTCTCATCGCTATGTAACGATTTTTGAGCTTTTCTCCAGCTGCCTCAGATAATCGAGGAGCACATGTTCTGGAATTTCACAAAAGTCATAGATATTGAAATTTGAATTATCGACTAACACGCTAATAAAATACGTACGATCTACAAAAACTAATGAATTTTTTTATCATCAATAAGGACATTTCACCATCCTTGGATTCGTCTGCGTCTTGACCAGCGGTCATATGCACATTCATTATGTGTTTGGCTAAAGTCTGAAAAAAATAGTAAATTATACCATTGATCGAGTTATTCAAAATTGTCACTTGAAAAAACAAGTTCCTACAATATCTCTTTTTTCGTCATGTTCATCCTTGACGATGAATATCATATCGAATCTGGATAAAATTGTAGGCATAAAATCGATATTCTCATTCCCTTTCATTTCATCCCAACGTCCAAAAACACTGTTAGCCGCTGCTAACACCGAACATCGAGAATTCAACGTCGTGGTAATGCCAGCCTGAAAGTGATTCAATTTTCAGTGAATGAAGTAACTTATGCAAAGCGGGAAAAAATATTCACCTTAGCTATAGAAATAGTTTGTTGTTCCATAGCTTCGTGAATTGCAACACGGTCGTCTTCTCTCATTTTATCGAATTCGTCGATGCAAACGACACCACCGTCGGCTAAAACCATAGCTCCACCTTCCATTACGAAATTTTTCTATAATTTAAAAAATAGTGATAAATGAGCAAGAAATAATTTATATTGCGTTTGAAAATGTACTAACTGTGGCGGGATCTCTCAACACAGAAGCTGTAAGTCCAGCAGCTGATGAACCTTTACCAGATGTATAAATACCGATAGGCGAAACTCTTTGGACGAATTTCAGTAATTGGGATTTAGCAGTACCAGGATCTCCCAAAAGTAAAATATTAATATCTCCACGACGGGTCAAACCATCAGGTAGACGTTTACGAGAACCTAAAAAAATACGATTTTAAAATATTCTTAAAGGTTTTTCTTCATTTTCATTTTGTTTACCACCAAATAGAAGACAAGCGACTGCTTTTTTGATATCTTCGAAGCCAAAAATAGAAGGTACAATGGAACGGGCAATACGTTCGTAAACATTTGGAGAAGAAGCTAATCTCCGGAACATTTCTTCCTCTTCAGCAGAAATTTGTAAAGCAGAACTGTATCCACAACCTTTGTCATCAACTTCGATGCCAACAACTCGTAAATAAGGCGCACGAACTCCGATGACTGATTTGCTTTTATCGGAGCCCTATTTTCAAAAGAAAAAAATTAAAAATTACCTTATTAGAAGAAAAATTAAACATAAAAAAATTACTTACTCTTGAAGGCTTGTTAATTTTGCGAATAGAAAATATACCCAAAATATCTACTCGATTACCAGGAACTATTCTATCGCATAAATATCTGTCGCAATATAGTTGTAAATGTCTCGGCATTTCACCTTGCGGAATGGAATCGTTCAATTCTTGGAGTTTAAGTAATTGAAAATCAACGCAAGCACATTTATCAGGAATAATGAAATATGGATCCAAAGGACATTTTGGTCTTCCGGCTTGTTCCCTGTAAAATAAATGTTATTAGCAATTGTACAAGATGATTCTAAAAAGCTCAAGTAATAATTACGTGTTGCATTTTCTAGGTAGAACGTATCCGTCGAGGCCAGGTTTAACAGGTAAATTGGAAATGACATTACGACAAGTTCGACACTGAATGGCGATTTTTGTACTTTTAGCCCGTATCCCAGAAGCTGCGATAATTATACCGCTGACTTTGACCAGACGAGAAATCATTTCAGACTGAAATCAGTATAGCATTCGTTAGGAAAATTCGATTTATATTTAGATATGAGAACTTACCTTCAAACTACGGACGGACAAAGGAACAGATTTTGAACTCAATAATATTTGAATATCTTCGACATGTTCTTCTCCTTCAAGTCTGGGATGGGTGAGTTCATCAGCAACTTCTTTGGCAGCTTCTTCGAACTGATAAATGAAATGCAATGAAAAACATCTCAATTTTTATCGAAGTGATCCTTCAAAGTTCAACTTACTACGGGTAGGTATTCGGTGGGCTGTTTATACAACATATCGGCCAAGTTTTCATCGAAACCACTTAAATCTTCAATATTAACAGTCAAATAATACAGACCCAAATTGTACTGTTTCTTTAGAGTATCTCTACACATGAAACAAAAATTTATAATTTTCACTAATTGAAGAATTTTTATAGAGTAAAAATTCTAACCTGTATTTATAATTGAAGTTTTCTTCGTGAAATTGTCTAATGAATTCTTTGAATTTCTTTTTCACTTGTCTCAAATTAACTTGAAACGGCTGCTCTTCTGTAGTGCTGAAGTTATCAGAAAAGAAAATACCGGGGTCGTCGAAGCCCTCCATTTATAACAAATAATAATTCACTTCGCTGTAATTACAACTAACACAGGATGAATAAAAATATTTTCAGGAACTAAGGGAAAATTACTCAATACAAAAACACATTAATTTTATTTTCCTTTTTGTGAAAATAATTGAAATGCGCGCGAGGGAAAATACAAATTTTTTGGATTCGCGCATGATTTTTCTTTTTTCTAATTCAGCGCTATCTTACGGATAGTTTTATAATCATAATTTTTCAAAAAGCCAATAAAAAACGATAAAGTGGAGGGGGAAACGGAAAATGAAATCTGAAAATTCGTAAATTTTTTTCAAAATTGTAAGATTTTAAATTGAAATCTAAATTTTTTAGAATTTTCTCTAATGATTCAACAACCTCTTACTGAATTACCGAAGTGACAAATTGTAAATTTCAATGATAAATTTTGCGGACTGACTATTGAAGCTTGCTAAATTGGTGTTGAAAAAAGTCACCGGTTTTACCCAGCATAATCTTCTAATATAACCCAAATAATAAAATAAAATAATAAATTTCATGTATAAAAATTTGTTTACTTATCGTTAAACTGTAACTCTGTTTTGGGTGCTCGGGAGGTTTCGGTTGCGTACGTCTGTATTACACGAAGCGTACTTCGTTAGCGTACTTTGTTATCAGTGATTTTACCTATGTTACCGTCAGTTTTAGATAAATAAAAAATGATGAACTTTTTATTCCAGAATAAAAAGCGTAGTTTAAAAAATGATTAAATGCGAAAAATGCGAGAAAACTTCAAGTGATATGTTTGAATACCATATTCGAAAAAAAAAATT
>QBDW01002081.1:0-22764 GCA_003261595.1 Maconellicoccus hirsutus
GCCCAATCTCAAATGGACGCTTCTGGAGCATTTTGAGTTCCTGGAGAAAAATGGAAATCGCGCTGGAGGCTCCAGAACGGCTCGCCGATGCGATTTTCGGGTTTAGCGGGTTCGAATTAGGGGGAAAACATTTCTTTCGTGATTTAAAATTATTTTCCGATTTTTTTTTATTTTTTTTTTATTCTTTATTTTTAATCGAAATTTCGTGATTTTCAAATTTCAAAAATTCGCCAAAAATCGAAAAGTTAACTTGGGCAGCTAAAATTTTGGTTTTGGGGGTTTTTTTGACATGCTCTTTTCAAAAATCCAACTCCCGTTCAAATCCGAGCCGGACACCTCGAGAGCTTCCCTTGTAAGGCAGTTTGTAACTAGGTTTTTTTAAAATTAGGGCATATGAAGTCGTAACCTGGGAAGCAAAACACGAGTAAAACTTATGCTTACCAGCATACCCTCAATTGTAAAAGAAAATTTAAAAAATTCTAATCCCACTCGATGTATTTCTATTTTATTTTAAAATCCCTTCAATTATTGAAATAGGCAAAATGTGTATGCTACATTTTTTGTCACACTTTTTCCCTCAAGAAAGTCTAACATTTTATTTGGCTACATTAAGAATTTAAAAAAAAATTTTTTTAATCCGAAATTCGTCGAAAAATTGTATTTTTGGCAAAATTGCTAGCGAATTGTACCGAGCGACAAACGATCCTCAAGGGTTGAATTTTTTACGCATTCGTCGTAAAAATATCAATTTTTCATTATTTTTAAGAAGGTTTTCGCAGTAAAATTTTCTTTCTGGGGGGTGCATCAGCCCCCTAGCCCCCTTTAACTACTCAGCTAGAAGGGATTATTGGTTTGTTCCCTATTTGCGTCGTATTCTGTGGTTGTTTGATTTCTATTGATCACCATTAGCGATGTTGGATAAACAAAACTCCTTGATGCTTCATTGCTTACCCCACCAATCGGAAGATAAATTACCACATCAATTAATGAATATTTTAGAAACTCGACAATCGCTTCCATCACAATATTTACAACACCGCTTTCCATAATATTTACCCAATAAAATGAGATTTTGATGGCCTTCCGCTAGTAACGAGCTCGAGAACTAATGGAAATTACACCAATATCAACCGATCGCTCAATTCGGCCAACGATTAGTAATCATCAAATGTTTAACCAAAATGGAAGATTACTACGATGCGGAATTTTTCATAGATCATCCTCCGGTTCTCAGACACTTGTATGTATTGTATTCTCTCATCGGAGGAATCTGTTACGAAGGCTATGTACGTCGCGAATTAAGACATTTCTTGAAGTTGTGTTACATTTCGAGCTACGTGATTTTCATGACGTTTATCGTGGTATTTTCGCATCAAGTTTCGCGTAATTTTCTAATCAACAGTTTAGTAATAGGACAATTATCTTTCGCGCAAACATCCACGTGCACCTTGCTCGCGATATATTTCAACCGCGAAAAACTGCGCCGTTTGTTTGACCGAATTAAAAATTGTCTACACGACCCTAGGGTCACTTTGAATCATCCAAATGAAGAATTAAAACAAACCGATATCGGAAAAATTTGCAGAATCTTTTATAAATTCGTTGTAACGTGGTTACTAGCGCTATACGCAACGAAGTTGGCTCAAAAATTCTTCACCTCGGAGGTGCAATTTCGCATAGATAACGTTTACGACTTCTTCGTCACCGTTCCTCGAGTCGATTCGCAAACGTACGCGAATTATTTCTTATTCTACAATATTACCTACTTCATCAACTGTCCCCTTGGTGTGATCCTGCTCGCGTCATTCGCCCTACCGACAATTCTCACTATTTACTTCAACAACCGCGTCGTCGTCATGTTGAACGACATGAAATATCACTCGAATTTGGCGTACGAGTGCTTCGAGGAATGCGACAGACGCGAAGAGTCGGTGATGACAAGGGCCGGAGAGGAAAATGTCCGCGAATTTACGCTCAACGAAATCGCTCGACAGCGAAACAGACACGTCGATGAGTTCATGTTGAAAGTCGACGAATGGATTAAAATTCATAATAATTTGATGATGTAAGTTGATGACAAATCTTACATTCATCGAATAACTTTCTAACGCCTTTGATAAATTTTAGTTCGATGAAACTGTACGTGGACAGCGTAAAAGAATTATTTTCAGTTCAAACACTCATGTCTATAATCATGATCACCTTGTCGGCGTACTTCATGACGATGGTAATTTCTAAACTAAACCGTAGTTAGGTGAATTTCATTCTGATAAAAATGCTACATCTATTCTTCCAACAGAACGCCTCAAATTCAAAGGATATCGGTCTCGAATACGTTTTCTACGCTTTGATTCAACTGGCCACTTTACTACTACGTTGTTTTCTAGGCGAATCGCTCGTTGGAATGGTATGTGAGAATCACAATAATTTGATGATTTAGTATATCGAATGCGATATTTCGACATCGTCTCGTAACAGACACTCCCCTGATTCAGAATATGTGTTTAAATCATTAGTTTAAGATCACAATGGGGCGCTAGGGCCCCCAAAGTGCGTTATTTTTGCCAGTATATGTGAGGGCGCATACGAAAAGGGACCACTTGGCCAAAATCATAATTTTACAGGAGAGGGTTTAAAGTTGTCAAATTCTTTACTTAAAACATCGAAATTCCCTCGAAATATTGAAAATTGAGATTGGTGGTCGGTTTCATTCGATTTTTGAAGGTTTTTTACATAAATTTCATAAAAAAAAAAAAAAAAATTTTGAGCAATTTTTGAAGAAAAATATTCACATGCTCAACTTTAAACGTCGAAATTTCCTCGAAATATTGAAAATTGAGATCAGTGGTCAGTTCCATTCGATTCTTGAAGGTTTTTTACATAAATTTCATCAAAAAAAAAATCGAAATTTTGGCCAAGTGGTCCCTTTTCGTATGCGCCCTCGCATATGCTCAAAATTGATCCAGAACAAAAATTCATCTGAATTTTCAATTTCCTCATGGAATTTAACCTATTTTGATATTTTCGAACTTTTAAACAAAAACACAATAATTCATTTAAATTTTGAGCTAAAAATTCGCAAAAATTTCATCATGATTTTTGAATTCTTCGCAAAATTTTAACCCGTGTTGATTTATTGCAAGACCATATTCAAAAAAAAGACTCAAAAACCTACTCAAATCTGAAAGTCGACTTAAATGTAAACGTAATGTGCTCAAAATCGACTCAAAAAAGTTTCAACGGTTATCTTTGATTTTTGTGTGAAATTTTAGCCTATTTTGATGCATCGCAAGATCGTTTTTGAGAAAAGAATTCAAAAACTCGCTCAAATCTGACCGTTATAAACTCAAAATTGCCTTAGAAAAAAACTTATCTGGATTTTTGATTTTCTCGTGGAATTTTAACCCATTTTGGTATATCGCAACAGTACTCTCGAGGAAACCCTCAGTAATTGACTCAAATTTGAGCTCAAGATGCTCAAAAATTACTCAAAAAAATTTAGTTACGATTTTTGGATTCCTCGCAAAATTTTAACCTATTTTGATAGGTCGCAATGTCACTTTCAAAAAATGTTGACAAGTTGGTTTTCCGGTGAAAATAGGGGAACATGGCAACTTTAAAATTCGGCTGACGAATGTTGTGCCAACCGTTTTTCAAAAACTTTGGCTCATCGGATGTGGATTGCACTCTGGGGGTTTTTAGGCTCCAGTCCACCGTTGTGCTTGCGGAAAAATTCAAAATATTGATTTTTCGAAGCTACCTCGCCCCTATCTACAAGAACCCCTCTGATTTTCTCGTCCCCCAAAAATGCAAGCTAAATCTGGTTTCTAGAGCACTTTTCACCGTTTGTACTGTAGATTATATCTTGCTCATTTACTTTTTGTTTCAGTCGACATTGTTGAACCTCGATCTACTCTAAAATTTTGTTTTTTCTTTAGACAGAAAAAATATCTGAGGCGGTTTATTCCATGCCGTGGTATCATTTGCCAACCAAACATCAAAAAATCGTTCTCAATTTTCTTTGCATGACGCAACGATCACAGAAAATACGAATTTTCAACACAATACCACTACTATTGGATAAGTTTCCAGGCATCGTGAACGATATTTATGGATATTTCCAGATTATGCGTATTTTAAGCAATCGCGCACGCGTTTAATGAAGATGATTTCGCACATTTCACGATATTACGTATACTCGACAAGTTTTCAAACACTCATAAATGTATGTAATTGTCTTAAATATAAAGAGATGAGCACATATAGGGAATTATTCATTTCTAATCAGAAAAATTACTCTCGAGGTGGATGGCTGGAATTTTACGAAAATTTCGTTTACTTGGTAAACGTTGAAAAAAGGCTTTCGAGGTTCCAAATTTTTTCAATATATTCAAAATTCTCCAGAACCAGTAAATTGACGATAACCATCGTTACAGGAAATCGACCACATTGGAAATTTACTAAATACCGATTACGTTTCCAATACTGCTAACAAGCTAACTACGAATATACTTGAGAAAAATTAATAATACATGAAAATGACTACACCTTTTGCTTCCCATTGACACGAAGTGAAACTTCCTACCTATGGTTGTCTAATGTCCAACGACGACGCACATTAAAATAAAAAAATCTTCAACCGAGCATATCTCCCCTCTTCTATTCACAGGGTCGGCAAACACGCACACACGAACCTCTTATGAATTGACTACACCGCTGGTGAAGGGGTGCTGTCCAGTACCAGGACACCCTATATGTTGTACACCGCAAATATTTGATAGCCTCTCGGCGGACAAATTCCTAAATCCACCTTTGTTTCCCTTGCATTTTCTCACTCAACTCTATTCATTTTTTCTCATTTTGTCAGTTTTTTTGGTACTGTTTCTTCACACTACAAAATACTTTCATAATATATAGATAACCAAAGATTTTCAACTAATTTTAATCAGCTAAGAAAATATCACCATAAAGTAGCTACAATTATCGTTCAATTACGTTTACTGAAAATATATCCATTGTTAGCGTTGTAATGCTGCGTTGCCGCAACTAGAAAAAAAAAATATCATTTTTATCATTGCTTTTGATTTTATCGTTAACTTGAAGGACTTTTGACTCGTTGATTTATTTCATTTTTTGAAAAATTGAAAACATATTTTCCAAACATGTTATTTTCCACCACTCGATGATTTGGGTTTTTCCTACCAGAGTAATCGAGATGTTCTGCCCCCCCCTCGCAACAATTTGTACACGAAACTTATTAACTGAACGAAATAGGGGGGAATTAACGGTACACAAGCCCTTTAAAGAGAACCGGATTGGGGGCGGTGCTCCTTGCCCTGCCTCTCGACAGCTCGACCACAATGGAAATTTACTAAATACCGATTACGTTTCCAATACTGCTAACAAGCTAACTACGAGTATACTTGAGAAAAATTAATAATACACGAAAATGACTACACCACGAAGTAAGAACCAATCGAAGGACGTACATAATTCAAAATCTTGTACAAGGTATGTTTCACGCATTTTTGTTTCATAAGCGCATGCATGAAAATAAGGATAATAATTTCCAAAAAATCGATGTTCGCCTGTATACATTTTTTTCACGTAGCGAAAGTGGACCATGTCCCACCTTGGAAACCGCCATAACATTCCAAAAGGCCGCCATTTTGTAAGTTTTCCCCACTTTATTTTTTCGATTTTCACTTCAATATGTTCCCTAGGACTCCCTCTTCGAAAAAAAACATATCCCATCAAATCGGCAGGGGTGCCGTTCCCTTTTATGCGGGCTCCCCGACTAATAAGTTCCTCCAAAAAATGAAAAAGAAGATTTCTGTTCATAGAGTCCACCTTGGAACATTACTCAAACTATTTGACCCTTTCGAGACGAGAATCGTCCAAATTCATAGATCTCAAAGCCTCAAAGTAAATGACGAAGTAAAACCACACATACTCAAACTAATTAACCCATTTATTAAAATATACGTAAAAACACACAAATCAAATCCTAAATTGACTCACGACCTCAGATGCACAACAAAGGATAACATAGCAACCTATAATACAGCATTTCGTACGTGAAGTGAGGAGGAGGGAGAGCACTACGTCGAATTTACGACGTAGGAATAACAAAATTGTGACCAGAGTGCGCAACTTACATTTTTGAAACTTATAACTAAGCGACTACACTAAAATAATCGTCTCAACCCTCATGATTAAGGGTTAATTTTCTTATGGTTCACTTCCAATACTCGAAGTATTTCAATACGGCTGTAAATACCATTTACAATATCAGGAAATAATTCCAACTTCAAAGGGAATACTTTGCCAACATGCAGCAGTTGCGGACGCTGCGCGAAACACAAGAAAATCAGAAGTGTTTTTTGATGTTTTATCGGCAAATAATACCACGGAATCGCGTACAACTGACTAGCCAAAGATGAGTTCTGAAAATGCGACAAAAAGAGTTACACTTTCCAGTCACAGCAAAATAAATTTACCAGAACGGCAACACGGTCGATTACCATTTCAGCGAAAGTGTTTCCAATCGTGCAATAAAAGTACAAAATGGAAAGATGAACACTCATGAAGAATATAAATTCTACTTCCACGTTTCCGGCACTTTGCGACGACTAAAAATGAACGATCAATTTACAACTTGAAAAAAAAAACACAAAAACCAAACCTTCGCCAGAAAAGGACCCACCACCGCTAGACGATAACCAGCTGTAATCGAGAGTATCCGCGAGAACGCCATCAGAATGGTAAAAAGACCCTCGAAGTATTCTCGGTACAACTCCGACGCGCTGCAAATTGGAAATTTTCATTTTCCAGACTTGCTCAACCTTGTAAAATAACAACTCACCGCATCAATTCGCGATGGCAATCGATCCATTCGTGAATTTTCAACCCGAAGTCGTCACATTGCCTCTCACGTTTTTTGGCCAAAACCTTCAAACTGATTTGTTCATTTGTTTTCACATCCAACAATTTTTTTTCTTCTTCATCACGTTGTTCCATTTTCTTAGCCAAAATACCAGAATGATACTCGATATCGTTACGCAACGAATTAATGCGTTCTTCGAAATACATACACAACGATTTACACAAACAGAAACGACCCAACGTAAGCATTGCAAAAGGTAGATGCAACAGATTATGAAAAAAGACCAACAAAATGTATCCTCGTATCGTGCAAACATTTACAAACGGCAAAGGCGTAAGGAAATCTTTCAAATTATCAACACGAAAAGGCTCCTCATCGTCGGTAAGTTTTTTCAGAAATTTACCAAAAAATAGACAAACAGTCCACACGGTCATCGCTACGTACAGGCGGATTGAAAATTTGACGATTTTACTCTCGGACAAATCGCTTGCGCGAACTTTCCCAACATGATGTAGCAATTTCTTCATCAATTTTCCTTTCAGATATACGACGATGTTGAACAACATGAAACTATTCGTGAACAACAAAAAACCACCAAGTTGAACAACCAACTTGAAATCAACTTTTGACTGTCGAATTTGTCCACAAAGCAAAATCGCACTTCCGACAGAAAAAACTACATAAGCTGTGCAAAACCAAAACGTGAAAAAATATCGAAACGGTTTACGAACGTAATTCTCGAAGAATACTGCACCCATCATAGCGTATTGCACAAAGAAATGTTGCTGCAATTTCGAACGACCTTGGAAAAATTCAACATCCGTGAAATATCCCAACAGACGATTCATCATCGAATCTTTTCGTTTCTCTGAATAAATTTACAGATCTACCGACACTTCAACTTGAGACACCGAACGACTCGCTTTTTCTAACAGAAGCCGTAATTTTTTGGCTATTTCTAACCTCCAACTTCTTTTTATAACATGACTCAAGTTGAAAAAATTGTTTTGTAAATTTGTGAATTTCAAAAATTGTTTTTCAATGACTCATCAACGGGTAAGAGTATGAGTCATCTTGGAAAATATTCTTAAATAATTTCGTGATTTCTTGAGCAACCGGTAAATGATAATTGTTGAAGGAGAATGTAAGACATGCTTTTTTGAAGACTTTTTAATCGTATGAAAGATTAGTACATCCTGAAAAATACTCGTAAACAGCTCAAAATCGTCTAAGTACTTAATCAATTTTTGAAGAAGAGCTATTCTTTGCCTCTCCTCGCCACCTCGCTTTCTCTGTTTTTCCTTTTGGATCACCTTACGAAGGTGAATTTATGAAGTATAAGGTCGTTTTTCAAATTTAACCAACAAATGGAAAATTTTTCAACAACTTGTTAATGTATTTCAAACCACTTTTAGTTGAAAACTACTCAAGAAATTGTTTTTCAAAGACATATTCACGTGCAAGAAAACACGCCATTTTGAGAAATACGTATTCCTAAATCATTCAATAATGTTCTTACGAATTAGGCAAATATTAAGAAAATTTTGAATGATCACGAAATAAAGAAATGTATTTCTGATGACTCATCAGGGTCTTTTAGCAACGCTATCGCTATCATGCAAGCCAATCGTTATTTTCCTTCCAAACAAAATTCTAATACAGGTTTTGGAAAAATTTCAAGTAAAGCGACACTCAGCTCAATGGCGTAGCCAGGATTTTTTCGGGGAAGGAGGGGGAGGGGGTTGCGGCAAAACTTTAAACGTAGGGGTGACATTTTTTTCAGAGATGTTGAAATTGTTGCATGTACTAAATGAAATCACCTCCAAACCAAGATGCGTCATTTAGGTACCATATTTTGAAACCCAACTCTTTGAGGATAGATATTCTAATAACTATAAGTGTTGAGTCAACCATAAAAAATTGCTTCTAACAAGAATATAAATATATTTTGCAATTTTTTCTGAACCCATGTTGGGGGGGGGCATGGCCTCATTGGCCCCCCTTGGCTACGCCATTGATATATGGTTCGAAAAGGATCCTCTCTCCTTTATATCACGGAAATTATTATTTTTTAAATCAAAAATTGCAAAACCCAATCCCAAAGTAAATGCGGTACGTTAAGCAGACCAACTTGGCTTTTTTCCAACCCTCCCCAGCGCCACAAAAATCGCAAAATAATTTCAAGATTGTTTGAAACGAAAAACGCCAAGGCAAGACGTACAATTGTACATAATTTAGTATCTCATCAGCCTTCATGTTCTCATCATAAACTATGCTAATAACTCGACTTGTCATTAGACTCAATAATCCAAGACAAAATCCATACTACTCAAGTCGAAGTAAAAAACCAGTACCGTCTTTTATACGTTCGAACGTGGTCTTCACCGAGAGCTCTCAAGTGCCAACATTTCCGACCATGGAGAACTTCATCGATATGGAGTTCTTTGAAGAGAAGTCATCGACAACGAAGCAACTTTACTTTCTGTACTCTCTACTCGGCGGACTCTACTACGAACCTTATGTATACGCTAAATTCAGATACCTCCTATTATTTTCATGGTGCGCGGCTCATTTTACTTACATAACTTCAATTTTGGTGAATTTCACTCAACATCGCCAAATCGACGTGGAAAATATCGACTTTTATGTAGGATTTCTCATCTTCGTGCACACAAACGTTCTACTCGCTTTAATAGTTTTCTTGAAACGTGCATCGTTTCATCGTTTGTTCGACACCATCGATAAGAACCTGAAACTCCCGTCTTGCCCAAGATCCAACTACAACAAGGATCAAGTTGAAAACAACGTTAAGAAGGTTTGTTCAATGACGAATAAATTTTACGTATTTTGGTTGATAATCATGTACTCGAGTAAATTAATTCAAAAGTTGGTCACCGCGATGACGACAGATGAGTTTTGCATTGACTATCATAAAGATTTCTTCATGCCAATTCCATCCGATTTCTTCAATTCTCAAACTTTCATGAATTACATTTTCTTTTACCACCTGACATTTCTTGCGGCTCTTCCTTACGTGGCAATTCTGTACGGCTCTTTGGCTTTACCAACTACCATATGCGTTTACTTGAAAAGCGAAACGGGCATTTTGAAAAATGACATCGAACATCACTGCGATTTAACCTTCGAGTGTTTGGAGGAGTGTTACAGACGCGAAGAAAGAATTCTGGAAACCGAAGCCGAAGATTGTTTTCAACTACGTGACATCGCTACGCAACGTTCAAGACACATCGACGAGTTCATGATCAAGGTCCACCAGTGGATAAGGATTCATCAATATTGGATGCTGTATGTGCCTCATTAAAATGTTCAATGATAAAATAACAACTTTCGTCGATATTGTAAGGTTATTTTCTTTTTAGTTGCGCAAATCTTTTCAAGAAATGCGTTCAAGCAACTATTGCAATACAATTGATCTCCTCTTCTCTGGATCTCTTCAACACTGGTTATTTCACTCTTAAGGTATGTTGCTCGTATTGCACGTTTTTCACCCGGCTTACCCGTGGTTGACGCCACATACTGTCGCTAAGGCCAGAGGGATAGTTGAACGGAGGATTACATAAGCGATTAGAATTTGGTAGACTTGAATAGGAAAAAATGGCGGAGAGACGAAGTCATGTCAGAGGATTTCTCTGGTGGTATGGTGTTGGAGGGGGGAGTCAATACCGGAATGTTCTTTTTTAAGGAGATAGCAACGGATGAGAGAAAATGACCGAGGGTTTTGACGAGTGCCACTTGCTCGCGGCGGTTTCCTTCAGTGGCGGAACAGTAGCTTTTACTTTGGAGAGTTTATCTGCAATTCGAATCCATGTTACGCCTCATCTGCCGGCTGTTTTTTGACAAATTGACGTTTATCGGAATAGGCATTTTTCTTCGAGTAAAAATAAATAATTTTTCAGTTGCTATTGGGTACTGAAGGAGTAGGATACGAATACATCACTTACAGTTCGTTACACATTATTATTTTACTCATTTTGTGCGCATTGGGCGATACTCTCAACGAAACGGTAAGCACGTGTAAAATATCAAATCATCAACTACATATTTTGTACGTTTAGTGTTGGCTGAATTTTAAAAAATGACAGAAATAAAAGAAAAGCTGGAACTTTGATCTTTACGAAAAGGTATCCATGCTCCATTGATGGTCTTGGAGGGGAAAAATTTACAGGCGCAGGAGGTAGGAAATTGAGAGCAGTGAATTTTTAAACCCAACTGTTTCGAAATGTTACCCTAAGGCTTTCAATGGAAAATTATAATCCAATAGTGAGAGCATCCTCAAGGATACTATGATATAAAAATCATGACCAGGGGCGAAACTAAAGTACTGGGGGGGGGGAGAATTAATAATTTTCATTTTTGTCGGAAGTAGTGAAAGTAGTGAAAAAGTAGTGAATTTTGTCAAAAAGTAGTGCAAGAATGAAAAAACTCGAAATATTTTAGAGAATATTACACAAAAATTGTTCATTTTTGATAAATTATTAGCAATTTTTTACGTATTGGCAGCACTGGTAGAATATGTGACGTCATACATTAAAAAAAAATTTTTTACGCTTAAAATTTGATTTTTTTCAAGTACAGATTTTCTTTTAATCTGAAATTTGACCTCGTCGATGGGATACGGAGGGGAGGGTAGTAAGGATGGCAAAATCACTTGTGAGTCTGTTGTAATAATTTTCAAGAAGAACTAATTTTTTTTATCATGTCCCAATGTCTCAATGCCAAAATCTAAAGGCCGGCATGAATCGCCAGCACACAAGTCAAATTTACTTTTTTTCTGGAAAAAAAATTGGAGGGACAGTGGTATATTCTGAGACCCCCATACCGTCTATAGTTTCGTCCCTCATCACGACGCGATGTTAGCAAATTTTTCTTTAGTTGTCCTTTTTTTTAAAATTCCGCCTTTACAACCACCATACCAGTTCATTATAACTAAAAACTCTGTAAATTTTTCAGAGCGACATTTTATCGGTTGCGGTGTACGAAATGCCCTGGTATTATTTACCAATCAATCATCGAAAGGTGGTTCTCAACTTCATGACCTTGATTCAAAAACGTAACGAGATGACCATCTGCGACGTTTACCCATTATCTCTGGAACTATTTCCCAACATATTGAACAACATCTACGGCTATATTCAGATATTGAGAGTTCTTGAAATCAAACATAAACACGATTGATTTTTTTCCTCTTTCATGCATTATGCAACTCGCTTCGCACCAATCACACTTCGATGTATTTTAAAATTAATACACCAGTTTATCGTAGGATTGCAATTCATCATAAATATAAATATATCTCACGAAATGAAAATCATGTCGATTCATTTATTTAAAACTTCAATAGCAAATACATCCAGTATCCGTAATAAGAACTCGGGCGCTTATACAAAGAATAACACACAACACAGAAACACCTCAGATGGTCTATAACGACCGAAGCATGATGCTCTATGAAAAAAACACGTGACGGTGACCAAATCACCATATGCATCAGAGTGCGCAACTTACAAATCAAAATATACAAAATCTGCGATCAATCATACGGCAACCTTCATCTCAGGCAGATTTCATCGATGTTATTTATTTAAATTTTTCATTTCCAAAACACGAAGTATTTGAACATATTCGTGAATTTTGTTCAAGAATTCCGGAAATAACTCCAAACTCAAAGGGAATATTTTGGCAATATTTAACACTAACGGCCGCTGCGTGAAACACAAAAAAACGAGAAATGTTTTTTGATGCTTTATCGGCAAATAATACCACGGAATTTGGTATAGTTGATTCGCCAAACAAGAATTCTATAAATTGATTAAAAAAAATTACTTCTCCAGCAAAATATAAGTAGTCTAATAAGTAAATTTGATCACCATTTTAGCGAAAATGTTTCCAATCGCGCAATGAAAATACAAGATGAAAAGTTGGATACCGAAGAAGAATATGAATTCTACTTCCACGTTTGCATTTTGAGACATCTATAAATCAAAAGTTATTTAAATATACAGAAACATCGGGAAAATTAACATTTTACCCTCACTAAGATATAACCAGTCATAACCGAGAGTATCCACGAGGTCGCAATCTGAATGGTAAATATATCCTCGAAGCAATCACGATACAAACCCGCCGCGCTGCAAGAAGGACTCTCGATAGTAAAAAACTTCATACGATCGACGCTTCAACTTGACAAATAACTCACTAAATCAATTCGCGATGGCAATCGATCCATTCGTGAATTTTTGACGCAAACTCCTCGCAATATTTCTTACGTTCTCTATCTACTACCTTCAATTTGTTCTTCCAGTTGCCCTTCTTAAACGTCAATATCCCTTCTTCATTATGATCGCATTGTTGCATTTTTTTGGCCATAACTTCCGAATGATATTCGATATCGTCACGTAATGATTGAATTCGCCTGTCGAAATACACGCATAACGTTTTAGACAAGCAGAACCGACCAATCAAAAGCGCCGTGCTCGGAACGAGCGCGATGATTTGCGAAAGAAACTTCAAAACGTAGCCAAATATTGTGTGCACATCGACAAACGGCGACGGATACACGAAATCATTGAAATTATCAACACGGAAAGGCACTTCATCATCGCTCAATTTCTGGGTAAGTTTACCAAAGAACATCAAAAAGTTCCAAACCGCCATCACTTTATAAATGCGCATCGTTGTTTTGATGATTTCACCCTCGGAAACATCGCTCGCGCGAAATTTTCCAACATGATGCAGCATCTTCTTCATCACGTCTCGCTTCAAGTACGTAATGATGCTGGTGAGAATAAAACTACTCAGGAACAACAACATCCCTATCCCCTTTGCAGTCGGTTCAAAGTTGAACTTCGGCGTTGATTGTTGACGCAAAATGATCACAATTCCAGACGACATAATTAAATACGCTGCGCAAAACCAAAACGTGAAGAAATACCGGAATGGTTTACGAATGTAATCCTCGAAGAATATTGCACCCATCAAAGAGTATTGCGCAAAGAAATGACGTTGTACTTTCGAACGAACTTGGAAAAATTTCACATCCACGAAACACCCCGGCAAACGGTTCATTTTCGCGTATCTTTTCAATTATGTTTCTTGTTTACAGAACTACGAGTATCGTAACACGAGACACTAAACAATCACCTTTCCACGTTGAAGCGTAATTTATCTTCTACCACCATCGAACTTCTTTTTATAACCGTTGGTTGACTTTGACCACCTCGTAAAAATGGATTTGTAATGACGAGAGAAGAAAACTTTGTAAATTTATGAATTTCAAGAAATCGCTTTTCAACGACCGACTCCTTAACACGTAAAAAGTATGAGTCATCTTGAAAACTATTCTTAAATAATTTAATAATTTTCTTGATCGTTCGACAAAGACACGTAAATTCATCCTAAAAAAATATACACCAGGACCTCCTAAATACTTCATCAATTATTCCAAGCGAACAATTTCAACGATTCAAAGACTCGCGCTTCTTTAAATACCATTCATTCTATTAGTCCTTCTACGTCATTTTGACACTTTCATGTCTTGGCAACGGCACGCAGAATCGAAAATCGTCTCGAAAAAACGTGCAAAAAAGCGACACGCTGTTGTCATGGCGACGTCTCATGATCGTGAGAGATGATCTTAATATTTTCATGTCACGATGGCACATCATAAATGACAGGTCATTGCTATGGTGACATCATATTCATGAGTGAGCTATATGGTAACATAGGTTGGTGTCATGGTGACGTGTCATGCTCATGAGTTATGATCCTAATATTTTCATGTCATGATAGCATGTCACAGATGATAGGTCATTGTTATGGTGACATCATATTCACGAGTGATGCATAAAGTCACACAGGTCGGTGTCATGGTGACGTGTCATGCACATGAGTGATGATCTTAATATTTTCATGTCATGATAGCATGTCATAGATGACAGGTCATTGTTACAGTGATATATCATATTCACGAGTGACATATACAATGACACAGGTCGGTGTCACGGTGACGTGTCATGCACATGAGTGATTCTTGATATTTTCATATCGTCATAACAATTCGTAGATGCCACGTCATTGTTACGGTGACATCATGATCTTATAAGTGATATGCTAAACCATAACAAGTCATTATCACATAGGTCATGATGACCTGATAATTTCCTCGAGGAATATTATCTAATAACGACTACTTTGAACGAATACAAAACCTCTGTTTCAATTGAAAACTCATTTTCACAATTATTCCCACATAAGATCACTTTCTTAAGATGAATTCATCTTGAAAATCATTCGTGAACGGTATAAAACTCCCTTAATAACCCCATCAACCATTAGAAGACCTTTGTTGCTCTTTACAAACCATTTTCACATAACCTTTTGAAGAAGAATTTCCAATGCGAAATACATGAAAACTTTGATCTACTTTGGGAAACCCTGCACATGCAACTACATGTTCGAAAACGTTAGAATATGGTAATTTTAAATTACGCATACGCACACACCAAATCATCCATTTATTTAGATAACTACAATAATCATGCAAATATAATCTTAAGATGAATTTGAGAGTAAAAACGAACCACAACACAGAAGTTCGTTTTCAAAATGAGGAGTGAAGAGTAAAGAAGAACGAAATAGTAAAATTTCTACGCGACGATATCGAATTCAAAAGTTTTTTTTTCGTCTCCCTGAGTAAATAAAAAATGTGACGACTTATTACAAATATGGGTGCGCAACTAACATAGATAACCAGTTGATCATGTGCCTTAGAAAAAAAAAACATTTTTTTTAGTTTCATAGTACGAATGATAGAAAAAACTCGAACAATATTGGATTACATCTTTCTCCTCAATAAAAACCCAATTCGCTGTTGTCAGTTGAACTAGTGTAATTTATATAGTCCAAAAAACGGCGAGACTGAGAGCCCTCAATCAATCGGCCCTTCACTCTCCGATAATTTGAATTTACACGAGTTAATCACATATAATCTGGATGTTCAACTCACAAAAAGTTCATAAATAAGTTGATCACATAATTATATGAGTGCACCACTTACATAACATTAAAAATTTGCAATCAAGTTAAATACGTATAACGGTGCGCAACTTACACCTAGAAATTTATAAACAAATTCATGACATATACCGGTACACAAATAACATAAAAAACTTCTAATAAGTTGATTACGTCTATGAGTGCACAACTTACATGTTAAAAATTTGCAATCAAGTTAAATACGTATAACGGTGCGCAACTTACACCTAGAAATTTATAAATAAATTCATGACATATACCGGTACACAAATAACATAAAAAACTTCTAATAAGTAAGTTGATTACGTCTATGAGTGCACAACTTACATGTTAAAAATTTGCAATCAAGTTGAATACGTATAACGGTGCGCAACTTACACCTAGAAATTTATAAACAAATTCATGACATATACCGGTACACAAATAACATGAAAAACTTCTGATAAGTTGATTACGTCTATAAGTGCACAACTTACAAATTAATTCATTACGAACGCGGGTGCACAACTTACATACATTAAATTTACAAATAAGCGCTACCACGCGATACTCCTTTCAAATGGATTTCTTTGACGCGGATTTATTCTTTTTATTGTTCATTTCCAGTACTCGAAGTATTTGGATATGCCCGTAAATATCATTCACCATTCCAGGGAATAATTCCAACCTCAAGGGGAATATTTTGCAAACCTGCACAACTTGCGGGCGTTGAGTGAAGCATAGGAAAATCAGCAGTGTTTTCTGGTGTTTAATAGGCAGATAATACCACGGAATTTCGTACAGTTCATGCGCCAAAGAAGAATTCTATAAAATCCTCGATAGTGTATGAACTTTTTACGCATTAATTAGATAATTTCAATTAATTACCATTTCTGCGAAAACATTCCCGATCGCGCAATAGAAGTACAAAATGAATAGATGGAGAATTGTATAAAATACAAAATCCATTTCCACATTAATAGCACCTTGGGATGCCTACAAGTATAATTTAATTGAGTATAATTTTGCAGCAAAAAAAAAACATAACATCGCGCGTATGTACGTAAGGCAAAATTCAAAAAAATGGCGAAAACGAAAAAAAAAACCAATAATATGCCGACATTTAAGTCTATTCAAGGTGAAGATTTTATGCATCGAAAATTTATCACAGACGGAACCAGTACATGTAAGAGTTGTCGAAAATTAGTCGAAGCGCATTTTTACTCTCTTACAAAAAAGGAGACCTGCAGCATCACAGACGAAGCATTTTGATAAAACGCTGAGAAAACTCTCACGCGTAGTTCTTCAAAAACCTCGAATACTCTAAAATTTTCATTTTTCGTTTTCGCCACTTTCGTGATTTTCGCCACGACCGCCAAAAGGATTTTGAAATTTCTCACCAACGCCAAACGATAACCGGCTATAATTGACAATACCCACGAGAACGCCATCTGGATGGTAAAAATATCCCCAAAACAATCACGATACAAACTCGAAGCGCTGCAATAAGGTGATTCGATGCATACATGTAAAATTTCATTACGTACTTTTTGAAAAACGACAACTCACTGCATTAATTCGCGATGACAATCGATCCATTCGTGAATTTTGGACGCAAATTCATCGCAATGTTTTTCACGTTCTTTCTTCAGCAATTTCAACTTGACCTCTTTATTACTCTCAGACGCCAATATCTCTTCTTCGCTTAGATCACATTGTTGCATTTTTTTGCCCAAAGCACCCGAATGATATTCCATATCGTAACGCAATGATTCAATTCGTTCGCCGAAATACAAACATAACGTTTTACACAAACAGAAACGACCAAGATTGAGCGCGTTTATCGCCAAGCTTAGAATATATTGGAGAGTAAGGGCTAAAATGTACTCGCTTAACGTGCTAAAATGGAAAAATGGAAACGGACAGAAAAAATCTTTGAAATTATCTACTTGAAACGGTTCTTCGTCGCTAGCAATTTTCTGCAAAATTTTAGCGAAAAGTAAACCAACCAACCACATCGTCATTACCTTGTACATGCGAATCGATCTTTTGACGATTTTATCTTCAGAAACATCGCTCGTACGAAATTTCCCAACATGAAAGATAAGTTTTTTCAACAAATCTCTTTTCAAGTACGTAATCACACTAGTCAGTATGAAACTATTTACGAATAATAAACACCCTAGCGCCTGAACAGTAACTTCGAAGTTGAATTCGGATTGTCCTCCCAACATGATCACGCTTCCCGCCGAAAATACTAAATACGCGGCGCAAAACCAGAACGTGAAAAAATACCGCAACGTTTTATAATGGTAATGCTCGTAGAATATTCCGCCCATAATTGAAAACTGCATAAATAAATGACATTGCAATTTCGAAAGAGCTCTGAAAAATTCGCCACTCACGAAATATTCCCAAAAACGCTTCATTCCACAACTTTCCTAGACCAAAATTCTTAGTAGAATCGTAAATTTCGCGAATAATTTTTTAATTCGAATTGGAAAATTTTACAAACGTAAGCAAAAGATGATTTTTAAATTTACCAAATAGATTTTCGATAATTTATCGACGTGTAAGAAAATAGGCGATTTTCAAAAATCCTCTAAGATGATTTGAAAATTTTTCCAAGTACCTAGCTATAGCTACCTACTTAGTACTTACTTCGCGAAATGTTCTTTTTAAACTTCGAAAATATTTTTTTTTTAGATCAACTTGTTGAAAAATGAATATTACACCAAACAATCTCGTTAACACTTGACACTTGACTACTTACTACAAGCGAAGATCACCAACGATTTAGAGACTTCAGTTTCACTCAACGAATTCATTTTGGATATTTACTTTGAGATGTCCTTGTAAAAGTAAATTTTCGGAGTAAAACGACTATATTTTTCAAACACGAACTCCAAAAAATTACCTTTCAACTACTTGTTTGCCTCTAAATTACCTTGTTTCATTAGAAAAAATGTCAAAACATCATTTAGATCCATTGTTGATGATAAATTAAATATTTTCCCTCATTTACAAAATGGAAAACAGTCTAAGTACTAAATTTCCTATGAGGTGAGGTGAAGGGGCGGAGTGGCACCGTAAAGATAAAAAATATTTACATTTTATCGCAGCCATTTTCATTAGGTTTTGAAGATTATTCATGAAATTGTCAAAATTACTGTTTAAAAATTGCTCAAAGGACTTTGAAAAAATTCAAGTGAACCTGTTATGGATCAATATTTACACATACAAGGGAACCCCTCGAGGTGTCCGGCTCGAATTTAAACGGGAGTTGGATGGATTTTTAGAAAAAGCATGTCAAAAACCCCTAAAACCAAAATTTTAGCTGCCCAAGTTGACTTTTCGATTTTTGGCGATTTTTTGAAATTTGAAAATTTCGAAATTTCGATTAAAAATAAAAAATTGAACAAAAAAATAAAAAATCTGGAAAAATAATAATTTTAAATCGCACAAAAACTATTATCCCCCTAATTTGGATCCGTTAAATCCGAAAATCGCATCGGTGAACCGTTCCGAAGCCTCCAGCGCGATTTTCATTTTTCTCCAGGAACTTTGAAATGCTCCAGAATGCGTGCAGATTGAGTAGCTAAAAACTTGGTTCTTTTTTTTCTCCGACCTACCGAACCAGATTGACTACATTTCCTGAAAATTCCAGCCAGACAACTTGCGTGGGTTTTCCTCAACCGAAATATCGCGAATCGAAAAAAATCCCTATTTCGCCGACGCATACTGAAATTGACTGAAAAACAGCTGGATTAGGGGGAAAACTATTTTTTAGTCGATTCCAGCGTGTGTCGACGAAATACGGAGTTTTCTTCAATTCGGAGTATTTCAAAGTTCCTGGAGAAAAATGAAAATTCCGCTGGAGGCTCCAGAACGGCTCGCCGATGCGATTTTCGAATTCGGCGGGTTCGAATTAGAGAGAAACCTATTTTTTAGTTAATTCCAGCATACGTCAACAAAATACGGATTTTTTTTCAAATCGTAATATGTAGTTCGCTATGAAAAAACTAGTTCAGGAAAGTACTCGAGGTTACCGGCTGGAATTTTCTGGAAATGTAGTCAAGTCGGTTCGGTAGGTCAGGAATAAAAAGAATCAAGTTCTTAACTGCCCAATCTCAAATGCACCCATTCTGGAGCATTTCATTGTTCTTGGAGAAAAATTAAAATCGCGCTGGAGGCTCCAGAACGGTTCGCCGATGCGATTTTCAGTAGAAAATATTTTTTCCGCGATTTAAAATTATTTATCAGGATTTTTTTTTTAATTCTCTATTTTTAATTGAAATTTCGTAATTTTAAAATTTCAAAAATTCGCCGAAAATCAAAAAGTCAACTTGGGCAGCTAAAATTTTGGTTACAGGGTTTTTTGACATGCTCTTTTAAACCAAATGCCTAAGAAGATAATAAGATACTGACGTAGATTTTACATAATTTCAACCACCTAATTTTGAATAAAAACCTGTACTTTGGAAAAGTGATCATAAGTTTAAAAAAATAATCACTCAGAACTGCAATAAGTTACTACAAAAGGTTTTTTGGCTTAACAAGTAGAACGAAGGATCCTTTTCAATGCATCAGTTTTCCATCCGATTTTGAGGCACCTTTGCCCCTTCAAACTTGATTTTTCCCCCGTACTTTGAAAACTATTCGCTCCACGGGAAATATCTTCGAATAAAAACGTAGGCCAAATTTTCGATCGAACGAGCTATCGCACATTTTTTTAGCCCCAAAAGGGATGAAGCGCGGACCAAAAGATTTGGAGGGGTTTGTGAGTTCGCAACACGAGATAACTTTTATGCTCATTAAGCCAGCTTTTTTGAGAACCTTGATAATCTAGAAATCAGTATCGATTCAATAAGAAAAATAGCTCAATTTGCAAATCAAAGTCCATGAAAGTCTCCTCAAATTGGGTTGCAGAAAAAGTAACCCGCTCGAGACATTTGTACTCTATGTCCAACTGGAAAAAAAAAGCGTAGCGATCCAATCAAAAACACGATTAGTTCCAAATTAAAGTCCACCAGATTCTCTACAAAAATCCTTTAAGCAAATTCTAGATCGATTATCAAATTTCCAAGTCACAAATCGACGAAGTATTGAGTTTTGATGAATTTTCGGTCTACACTCAACGTGCGTTTTTCTTTTTCAATAAAAACTGGTTTCACTGAAAGAACACTTCACTTGGACGCCACCGAAGCTCTTCGAATCCGCCTTAAAATCACCAAAACGAACCCCAACCCGCTCCACCACTCATCCACGCTCCAACAAATCCTCCCCAACGCCAGCAAAAACCACACATATACAAATGAATAAAAACCATTTAATTGAACACAAAATAAATACGAAAATACAAAATGGTACACTTGTAAACACAGGTAATCTTATCACAACTCATTTACGAGGTAACATTTAGTACGGTTTATAAGCCGGACGCGGGTACGCCGGAGCCGGGTATGCTGGGGCTGGGTACGAGGGGTACGCCGGGGCGGGGTACGCTGGTTTGTAGGCAGCCGGCGAAGCGTAGCCGTCCTTCTTGACGACGGCGTTGAAACCGTATCCGTCATCGGAGTATTCGACGATACGTTTCGTGCCATCGGGTTCGACCAAGCTGTATTGTCCCTTGACTACGTCTCCGTCTCTGTATTCGTATTGGCTTTTGTAGTCGCCGGTGTACGAGTCGGCTACCTCGTACGAGAAGTCGTATTTCGCTGGTAATTCGTATTCGGGAGCGGCGTACGGGTATGGTTTGTATGGTGCTGGGTAGGCGGGCGCGGGGTACGATGGATACGGCGATACGCTAGCTCCCAAAGCCAAAACCGAGGCGAATAAGACCAACTGTAAACGTACATAGTATAAAATCACTAAAGTTAAAGTCCGACTTTGTAAAATGCCCTTTTTCAAAAGTTTCCCCACAGAGTCGAGTGCCTCATAAAGTACATCGTCCTATCGTATTTGCCTGTTCCGATTCCGCGACACTCGAACCTCCGAGCTAAATTCCGTTTTACAACGCGTTCGAAAGGTTTTAAGTGCTTTTCATTGTACGAGCGACTTCTATTATGTGATTACGTTCCCGAGTGTCGTGTCCACCGAACTATCTTCCGTGCACTTTTTTTCATACCTCAGATCCGCGAACCAAATTTTAAATATATTTACCTCGTTTCTCGAAGGCATTACCGAACTATTTGTCCAGTTGAGTTTTAAAAGGTTTGACCTTTTTTCCCTTTAATTTACCTAGTTCCTCTTTTTTCAGCGCAGTTAAAAATTTACAAATAATGATTTTCGTAGGTAGTTACTGACGATATTATAATCGCGGTAAAAATATCATTTATGCCGAAAAAATACGCTTCAAGGTGAAACAAATGTATTATTTGAAATTCTCCACGCCAAATGCCTTTCCAAGTACCTATGACAATTTAATCAAAATATCGATTATACGTGTTTTTGGTTTTTCAAAAGATTAGACGAATTTTTGACGTGGAGAGACCTTGAAAATCTGTAATTCAATCGAATTTTTCAATAATCTTATAAGACATGAAAAAATGCAAAATTAATTTGGAATTTTGTTTGAAATTTTTCCATTGATTTGTAAACATTTCATTTAAAAACTCTTTTTCACAATGGAACTACTTATTATTTTTGAAATTTTTTCAAAATTTTACAAGCAATTCGCCATGAAGCGAAAAAAAAGAACTAATATACTAAATTTTTCAAAAAATAATTGTTTTAATATTTATTTAAAATTTTGAATGTTTTTGCAAATATTTCATTTATTTATTATTTTAAAACAATTGTTTCTCTCGTTTTAGAAAATTTTAACAAATCAAAAACAATCTTCT
>QBDW01002082.1:0-15643 GCA_003261595.1 Maconellicoccus hirsutus
ATTGTTCATCTTTTTGTTCAATTTTTTCCATTACTATAGATTTTTTATCAAAAAAGGTATTTTACAATTTTAAAAAATCTTAATTAAAATAAATATATTAAATTAAAATAATCAATTTTTTGCATAAAAAAAATTTTTATCCAAATAATATTGTATGTACTTGATTTTTTTATTATTTGAAAAAAATTCAACCTTTTTTTATTGTTTGATCTTTTATAAATATTATATTTTTGAATAAAAAAAATATCGAATTAAAATAAATTTTAAGCAATATTTTTACATTAAAAAAAATTTGTTTCAAATTGTACCAACAAATTAATGTTTTTTGAATATTAAAAAAAAATTATTAAAATTTATTTTAATTTAATATTATTTTTTTTAAATACATTAAAAAAATCTTCTACTTATAATAAAAAAATTTAATACTTTCAAAAACCACCTTAACTACATGAAAAATGATCGGTAATAAGGTTGTTTTTTCGAAGTTTGTTAATTTTTATAGTTTTTTGATTGTTTCTTTATAACGTCTAAATCTTATGCAGTATTTAAGATAAATTGTAACCGTATGAATTGGTCTTCACTCTTCTTGAAAAATCAACCCCCTTTCCGCTACCCCTGCCATCCATTGAAATTACATATATAAATTTTTATTGGGTGAAAAAATTCAACAAAACAAGTAATAACTTTACACGACGAAGATGATTTATTTAAAATACATTCACGTGCAATACAATTAAATCTAGGTTAATTTTCTTTTTCTAAAAGCTCTTGAATCTCGATTAAAGATTTATTCCTAGTCTCGGGCAACATATAATACACGAATAAAACCAAAACGGCGCTGATAACTGAGAATATGATGAAATTAACGTGTATTCCGTAATGTTGATAAGCTAATAAAAAAATCTTCGTCATTAAAAAGCTCATCGCGGAGAAGCCGACGATAGACACGCTGCCGCCGATGCCTTTAATACTCAATGGGAAAAGCTCGCTTCGTATGAGGAAAATGGCCGGATACATGAAGGCGTGAATGCCGGCGAATAGCGTTATGGTGATGAAGATGAGCCACGGGAAGTGAGGTATTTTGAAGAGATTATTGTGCACGTAGAATAAAACGGCGGTGGATGCGTGCGCGATCGAGATTAACGTGAAGGAGATGAGGATTATGGATCTTCTGTTGAATCTTCCTATTATGAAGGAGGTCGATGCGACGACTAGGAATTGCACGACGCCTAGTAAAATGGTGAATTCGTTTGGGGTAAGGATTTCGGTGGATTCGAAGGTTAACGAGGCATAGGACATGATTGGGTGGTATCCGGCCATACCTGCTAATGAGTATATGGTCAGCATCATTAGTAGACTTTTGTAATTTGCCGGAGATGTGAGTATTTGGGCGTATGATGATTTTTTGCATACTTCGGAGTGGGCGTTTTGCTTGATTTTTTCGAATTCGTGTATAACCTCGTCTGGGTTTTTGGCGCCGCTTAGCCAAATGAAGTTTTTTTGAGCTTGGACGTATTTGCCTTTCATGAGGAGATATTGCACTGGCTCGACCATCCAGAAGACCGACATGAACGAGAGGAATTCCACGAAGAAATTCACCAGCGCTGTTGTCTCGTAGGAGAGATACGTGGCGATGATTAACTCGATGAGTAAGCCGAGGAAGTATATTGAGATGCTGACGGTGCCGAAGATACCTCGAATGAAAGGCGAGCTGATTTCGCCCAAGTACACGGAATTCGTGCCATCGTTGATACCGCAAGCTACACCGAATACGAAACGTACCACGTAAATTACCCATACCCATCGTGTAAACAGTATTGCCAACCACATCAGGAAAAAAATCATCGCGCAGATTGTCAGCAGAAATTTACGGCCGACGATATCGAGCCAAATAGCGGACAGAGTTGCGCCGAATATTTTACCGACGTGTTCCAGCGAAGCGATCCATGAACATTGATCGAGAGTTAGCGAGAACTCGCCGCTGGAATTTCGCAAGGTATTTAGAACCGGAGCGAGCCAGCCGTTTCCGACTGCTAAGCCGAGCTCATTTAAGGCAACTGTAAAGTGTGAAAGATAAAGTTGTGCTGGTGAAATTACGAATATAAGACGTACCTGTCATTACAGCCAGAGTCTGATGAAAGGCTTCTCGTTTTTTCATTTTTTTTTCGAGTATTTTAATAAAACAAAACGCGATACTTTGGCACCGTGCGAGAACCAATGCGTCGAAATACTACCGCAAATGTTGATTAATTCGTCGATATTGTTTATTGGCAAATTGCGTAACTAATTGACAATGCGATGTTTTCGCGGAGGTTAGGTCGCGGTCAAATTTGTAATTTTTTATGAATTTTTTTCAATCGCGTGCTCGCGGTGTTAAATGCAATTTGAACCGTGCAATTGGTCGAGGAAATTTCCTACGTTGAAGGAAATGGTGTTTTTGTCGGGTTTTAACTCGTCTCGTGCGATGAAACTGGATGCAGCGGGTTCGCTAGTTGTTGCTTGTGAGTGATATTTTGTGTGGTTTAAATGAGATGTTTTGTTTTTGTCGTCGTGGATGTATTTGAAAGAATTTTATTTTTTTTTTAACGATGAGGTAATGGAAAAATTTACGCATTGGCAGAGTGCACTATTTATCATTCCAACGGGCAGCTCGAATTTGAACTGGGATTTGATTTTTTAGAAAAATATGACAACCTCCCATGCACACCCCATTCCTCACTGAGAGACCAAAATTTCTGTTGCCTCATTCCACATTTTGATTTTTAGCGAATTTTCAAAAACTAGAAATATCAAAATTTTTCTTAAAAATATGAACCAGGTATTTCCAAAAATTGAGTTAATTTTGAGAAATGGTGAAAAATTGCGTAAAAATGTATGTTACTCTTGATTCAAACCTCCCGTATCCAAATTTCCCAACGCCAAGTTGTTCCGGAACCTCCAGCAGAATTTTTATTTTCTTCAGTATTTTTAAAACTCTCTAGAAACTTGTACGTGTGAATTGAGCTGTTGAAAAATATTAGTCCTTGCATATTTCCAACCGCCTCAATCGAGTTATTTACATTTTTGGGAAATTCCAATCAATCGCCTCAAGAGTAATTTTCTTGTCTTGTTTTTCTATAGAAAAAAATTACAAATTTTGAAAAAATCGCGGAATATTTTTAACAAGTAGATATTTTTTACTTAATTCGAACCTCTCAAATTCAAATTTTGCATAGTTACAGGCTTTTGGAGCCTCCAGCACGATTTCCGTGTTCTCCAGTACTTTTTAAATTCTCCAGAAACCTGTTTATGTGAAATTGAGAACCTAAAAAAACAGTTATCGATGATTTTCAACCGCTTCAATCGAGTACATCCCTCGTGAGTAGTTTTTTGACCAGCTTTTTTTAATGAAAAATACGAATTTTCAAAAAATCGCTGAAAGCTCAAGACTAATAAACGTTTTTTCCATGATTCCAATCTTAAAAATTCTATTTTTGTATTATTAAGGGCTTCTGGAGCCTCCTGCGCGATTTCTATTTTTCTCCAGAGTTCTAAAAATATCCTAGAAATCGGTTATGTGAACTCAGGCTGTTAAAAGCTTGACCCTTATTTATTCTCAGCCTCCTCAATGGAATTATCCACATTTCCGGAATTTGCTGGATTTCTCCATCTTCTGTAATGGAAAAGCTGGGCAAAAAATGACTCTGGAGGTAGTTAAGCTATGTAAAATTCGTATTGAATGGGTAAAATGGAGAGGAAGTGGAGGGATATGTTTTATGGAAATTTACAACCATTTCTTAAAATTGACTTGATTTTTTGAAAATATTTTTGGTTTTTGATAATTTGCCAAAAAACAAAAAGCAGTCTTACTGAAATTTTGTCTAAAGGTTTTTTTCTTATAACAAATTCCCAACAGAATTATTTCCTGAAAAAAAAATTATAAATAAATAAATAAAATGAATAAGCCATAATTTTGAAAAATATATTTAACGTAAAAAAATTTTTACATTTGTTCCTAAAAATAATTAAAAATACATAAAAAAATTCGATTTTGCTCTTTTCATGACTAATCTTGTTTCTCCCAAGCTTCCTGTATTTCAATTAAGGATTTATTTCGAGTCTCGGGTAATAGAAAATAAACAAAAACAACCAAAATGGCGCTAACGACGGAAAAAATGGCAAAATTCAAGTAAATACCGAAAGTGGTATACACATACATGAACATTTTGGTAGCGAGGAAACAAAACAATCCGTAACTGATGACCGACAAACATCCTCCGGCCGCCTTCACACTCAAAGGAAAAAGTTCACTTCGAATTAGGAAAATGGCCGGGTACGCGAAAGCGAATACACCGACGTAGGTGGCAACACTGATGAAAACCAGCCATGGGAAGTAAGGCACTGGGCAGATGTAATCATTGACGTAGTATAAAAGTGCTGTGCAAGCATGTGACGCGGCGATCACGGTGAAAGAGATTATAATTATGGATCGTCTGTTGAATCTATCGATGATGAAGGAAGTAACACCTACGACCAGGAACTGAGACACTCCTAATAAAATAGTGAGCTCCTTCGAAGAGAAGATATTCGTCTCGGAGAAGTATATAGTTGCAAAGGATGTAATAGGAGTGTTTCCAGTGGCGGCAAGTAAAGCGTGGATGGCCATAAGAAGTAAGACGCTTTTGTAATTGGCCGGAGACGTGAGGGTTTTCTTGAGCGAAGCTTTTTTGGAGTTCTCCATTATTACGTTTTGGCGAATTTTATCGTATTCGGTTTTCACGGCGTCCGGATCGGTTACGCCTTTGAGCCACATGAAGTTCTCCAGTGCTCGTTTCTGTTTACCTTTCATGAGCAGGAATTGCACGGGTTCTTTTAACCAAAACACCGATAGAAGTGCTAGAAAACTCAACGCAGTGTTGATCGCAGCTGTGGTTCGGAATGCGAAATAAGAAGCTATGACCAACTCGGTTAATTCTGCTAAGTAATATGTTGTCATGCTGACGGTACCAAGGACTCCTCTTATCGACGGTGAACTCACCTCTCCTAAGTATACAGAGTTCGTACCGTCGTTGAGACCGCTAGATAAACCAAATGCTAATCTTGTCGCGTACAGAAGCAGCACGGAGTTGGCAAACATGGTGATCGGCCATTGTACAAAGAACACCAGCGAACAAAACGTCAGCAGTGGCTTACGTCCGAGGACGTCGATCAGAAATGCCGAACTTAAAGCTCCAAAGACTTTGCCAATTGGTTCCAGCGATGCTATCCAGGAGCATTGTTCCAGTGTTAGGACCACCTGGTTGCTAGGGTCTTGGAGTAGGATTAAAGTGGGGGCTAGCCAGCCTCCTCCGATTCCAAGACTGAGTTCGTTCAAGGTCACTAGACATGAATATTGCTGTGTGAGGGAATTTCTAATCTTTAATGGTCGAGGCAATTAATTGGAGGTGACGAAAATGGCCGAAATGAAGGAAACGTATCTTGTATGATTTCTTTTGTGGGTGTTAAAAAAAGCAATTCAAATTGGAGGAGTCACTATACTACAATTTCTCAAAGATCCAACTTCCTAAACATGAAGACGTTCGTACTCTTTGAAATATTGACTCAATGAAAAAATTTTTCATACAAAAGTTATTCCCCGGTGTCCCTTCTGTATTTTTAAATATTATAAAAATTCATTTTAGAGTAGCCTATGTCCCTCAAATTTGAGAAAACTTTTTCCAAAAATATTCAAAACAAAATATTGTATGTTATCACAGGGTGTTCAGCTTAGAAAAGGTTTCTTGATCACGGGCTACAAAATGGAATTTCTTCCTGCATATAACTTGCATCGTAAACCATTTGTTCAACCCTCCCTCCTCCCTCGCATTAAAGACGTTAACGGTAATTTAGGGATTACTCGGAGTTTTTTAACGTAGATAAAATTAAATGTTTTAAAAAGATTATCCTCGGAAAATCTCCACTGGGAATAGTCTCTTTGTTTTAATTACTTCCCTGTGACAGTCCAAAAGCCTCCTCTCTTTCTCATTATGGTAGTTTTACCTTAAATTATACGATGGTTGGGTGTACGTGTATGTGTGAGTAGTTTCCTTTATTTTTACTATTTTTGTATTATTTGCCTCGACTGTGATAAATGCGAAGGTAAAATTTTTCAAGAAAATATAAATATTACCGGTCAGTACTGCTAATGTTTGATGAAAGGCTTCTTTGAATTGTAACATTTTCGCAATTTTTCACGTGTCATTCACCGAGCACTAAAACAACGTGTGTTAGCCTACTCAAAGAAATCGTTAATTTTTAGCTGCCGCATTAATTTAATCTTATCTGAAATTTTGCTCTCACACTTTACGTGAGTGTTTCACAGACACGAAATACCAACAGAACTTTATTAAGGAAGTTTATCAGATTTTTAATAAGGCAGCTCTGCTTTTATTAAAAAAAAATCCCATTGTCCATCGCTAAATTTTGGTATATTTTTATGACATTTTAATGTGATGCTTGAAAATTTTTTTAGAATTTTCGTGAAATTTTCCATAATTTTTTTTGCGAAATTTTAGATTTTTTAACTGATTTCATCCATATTTTGGTCATTTGCATTTATTTTTCTGTCTCACTTCGGAATTTTTTTTTTTGGAAAGTGGTTATAAAAAAATATTTACAACATGCATAATTTATCAAAAAAAATTGAAGATGAAATTTTTCTCAAAAAAATTGAGGATATGATAATTTTACAAAAAAATTGTTATAACGATAAAAGAAAACAGAAACTATACTGAAAATATATTTATTAGAATTCGATTTAAAAAAATATAGATATTTACATTTTTATTCTTAAAAGTAAATACAAATTCTACTAATATTACGGAAAATTCGATTCTACTCCGTTTGACGACTCTAATCCTGCTTCTCCCAAGCTTCCTGTATTTCGATCAAAGACTTATTTCTGGTTTCGGGCAACAGGAAGTACACGAAAACTACAAGAACGGCGCTGACGACGGAAAAAATGGCGAAATTCAAATAGATACCGAAAGTGGTAAAAACATACATGAACATTTTGGTGGCGAGGAAACTAAGCAGACCATAACTAATGACCGACAAGCATCCTCCAGCTGCTTTGACACTCAGCGGAAAAAGCTCACTTCGAATTAGGAAAATAGCAGGGTATACAAAAGCATATACTCCGACGTAGGTGGCAACACTGATGAAAACGAGCCACGGAAAATAAGGAACGGGGCTGATGTAGTCATTGACGTAGTATAAAAGTGCTGTGCAAGCATGTGACGCGGCGATCACAGTGAAGGAGATTATAATTATGGAACGTCTATTGCATTTATCGATGATAAAGGAGGTGACACCTACGACCAAGAACTGAGACACTCCTAATAAAATAGTGAGCTCCTTCGAAGAGAAGATGTTCGTCTCGGAGAAGTATATAGTTGCGAAGGATATTATAGGAGCGTTTCCAGTGGCTGCGAACAAAGCGTGGATGATCATAAGAAGCAACACGCTTTTGTAATTGGCCGGAGACGTGAGGGTTTTCTTGAGCGAGGCCTTCTTGGAGTTCTCCATTATTACGTTTTGGCGAATTTTATCGTATTCGGATTTCACCTCCTCTGGATCGGTTACGCCTTTGAGCCACATGAAGTTCTCAAGCGCTTGTTTCTGCTTACCTTTCATGAGCAAGAACTGAGCAGGTTCTTTTAACCAGAAAATTGACGTGAATGCGAGAAAGGTCAAAGCGGTGTTTAACGTGGCTGTGGTTCGATAGGAGAAATACGAAGCTACGATTAATTCCATTAGCTCTACCAAGTAATACGTTGTTAAACAGATTGTACCGAAGATGCCTCTCATCGACGGTGAGCTTATCTCTCCCAAATACACGGTGTTTGTACCGTCATTTATACCACAAGATAAACCGAAGGCTACTCTGGTGGCGTATAGTACAAATACAGATTTGGCGAATATGGTCACCGGCCATTGTATGAAGAACATAAACGCGCTAAATATCAACAAAGGTTTACGTCCGATTACGTCGATCAGCAGTGCTGAGCTTATCGCTCCGAAGATTTTACCGAAATGGTCCAGTGATGCTATCCACGAGCATTCTTCCAATGTGAGTACCACTTGACTGCTGGAGTTTTGGAGCAGGATTAGTGTTGGAGCTAGCCAGCCTCCTCCGATTCCCAAGCAGAGTTCGTTCAAGATTACTGATGAAAATATTCCGAGTTAGTGGAAGTGGAAATTCCCAAGGTAGTAGTGGAGTTTTTGCAAATGTGAGGTTAGATGCACTTCGTGGGATGTTTCAGAGGATGGTCTTTGAGATGAATTTATAATGCATATTTCAGTATCTCTGTCCAAATGTGGGTGGGGAGAGGGGGTAAAAACAAGCGCCGGTTATTGGAATTGGTTAAAAATAAACCAAATTAAGAACTCATTTGAACAGATTTTATGAAAAAACCAAGAGCTTCTGGTTAATTAATTTTTATATAAATTCCTAAGCTAAAGAATAATTGTTTCACATTTTTTAAAAATTATTTTCGAATTCGATCAAATTTTTCTACGTACGATTTGATTTAATTTTCCAAATTTTAAAATTAGAGCTTTTTTGTACAATTTGTTACAATTTAAAAAAAAATTTCTATACAAAAGTTTTTGAGAATTGAAATATGAAAATTTGTCATATTAGCAATTTTGCAGTATATCTTCAAATTTTGCTTCAATTTGATTTTATTACCTTTAAATTATTGATACAAAAAATTCTTATAATTTTATTTTGAACAATTTTTGTAATGAAAATTTCTTCCTCAAAGTAGCTCAAAATTCTACAAAAAGGCTCTAATTGAATCTTCATTTGATGTGAAAACATTACAAATGGTTTTGAAAAAATTTGATTATAGTAAAAATACCAAAATATTCCTCATTCAATTTTCAATAATTTTTATATTCAAAAAAAAAATTAAAATTGTTCATTAAAATTGACTTGTGAGTTGTAAACGGTGGTGAACATGAAAGAACAATTCTTTATTTTCAAGACTGAAACTGCAACGTTGCCAGATGTTAGTTGTAGTTTTCAGGGTGGTTCAAATATGATCGAGACAAACGCTACAGATGGCGCGCATGTATAGTTTGAAGGTCGCGGCTGGAGTATGTGGTAGCTGGATCCCTTACGAACAGTGTAACGTTGTTTTCATCGTGAACATGTGGTTTATGTGTGTGCTACAGCCATGAGTGAACATGAAGTGCCGACTTCCGTTGCGCAACGTATTGTCATTCGTTTTTTAGTGCGGGAAGGTGTTAAAAACACGGACATTTTTAGGCGTTTACAAAATCAGTTCGGTGGTGAGTGTCTAAGTAGGGCTGCTGTGTTTAAATGGGCGAAAGCGTTCAAGGATGGCCGCGAAACCGTCCACAACGAGCCGCACGATCGTCGACCGCGCACCAGCATTACAGCAGAGAACATTCGCCACGTGGAACAACTCGTCTTGAACGATCGCCGAATGAATGTTCGAGACATTTCGGCGGAACTCGGCATCAGCATCGGTAGCGTTGAGTCTATCATCCATGAACACCTCCGATATCGCAAAGTAGCGGCGCGATGGGTTCCCAAAGTGTTGAACTTCGAGCAGAAATTCGCGCGGTTGGAAGTTTGTCGTCGCTTGCTGGAGCGATACGAGGCAGAGGGGGACAATTTCTTAACGCGAATTTTCACTACAGATGAAACGTGGGTACATTATTACACTCCCGAAAGGAAGGCGACGTCTAAGTCGAGGGAGAAGGAGGAAGGGGCGCCAGTGAAATCGAAGACAACCAGGTCCATGGGTAAGGTTATATGCATCGTGTTCTGGGACCGGCAGGGCGTGCTGTATGTCGATTTCCTAAAGACGCAACGTTCCATCAATGCTGCATACTACTCTAACCTTCTGAAAACACACGTGAAACACGCTTATCGCTCGAAACGGAAGAAAATTCCAGCACGAAGTGCGATTCTTCTCCAGGATAATGCACGTCCTTATACCGCAGGTCTCACGCTAGATACAATATCGGAATTGGGGTGGGAGATACTGGAACACCCTTCATATAGCCCAGACTTATCGCCCTGTGATTACCACATGTATGCAGCACTCAAAGAAGCCCTCGGAGGTCAAAGGTTCAACACCGACGACGAGGTAGAACAGTTTGTGCGAAGATGGCTGTCTGAGTTGCCCAAGGGATTCTTCGACACCGGCATTAAAAAGCTTCCGGAAAGGTGGCAAAAATGTGTATCTAATGCAGGAGACTACCTAGAAAAGCTGTAAATTTTTGTAAATTTTTTCTATGGTAAATAATTGTGACATAGTATTGTCTCGATCATATTTGAACTAGCCTGTGATTGACTGTAATAGTGCATGTAATTTTTTCATGGACCAAAATACAATTCAATGAACCAAATGGAATAACTCATAAAAAGATGAATAAAACGAAACCAAATTATTTTTTAATTTTTAATTATTTTATTTTAAGGAAAGTAGAGGTATGAAATATATCTTAAATGTACCTCAATTATATCCTAGATTCTTGAAAATTTTATCCAACAATTTTGCCATCCTATTCTCAATATTTACTCCTCTACCACTTTCAAAGAAATTTTAAAAACAAAAATAAAAATACATAAAAATTACCCGTCAGTACTGCCAACGTCTGATGAAATTCCTCCTTAAATTTCGACATCTTCGATAGTTCTTCTGGTAACACGCGACCAAACACCTGAGTTTAGTTCAAGTACTAGCACAATGTTGATGTTGGCTCTCCGGCCGGCTTCTAATTTAATCTGAAAATTTGCACTTAGACTTGACACGAGTGTTAGATAAGAATTACCAAATAAACTCGATTACAGAACTTTTTCAGTTTCGTAACAATGATGGCTTTGTTCGTGTTGTTACATTTAGCTAATGACGTTGAGCAATTTTCTAAGTGATATTTTTGAGAGGTTTTCCGAGAAAGAAAATTTCGGATACGCTCGATTGGTTAGTACCGAAAAAAAATACAAGTCATATGGAATAAATTACTCTGAAAGGGGTTTTTTACTCTTGTAATCATAATTATAATGAGTTCGGTGCAAATTTGTGATTTCATTAGTCAATGTCAGCCTCTCGTGAGCGTTTACTAATCGCGTATGATAACTGTTATCTGTTTTATTACCTGTTGATACGTTGTGAGATGAAAACGTGATATGCGGATGTTGGAGTCAGTAAGGTGTTTATAAAAAGTAAATAAATAAAAAAAAAGTCACACATTTATTGGTGAAATTCGCGCATGCATGAAACAGTGATAATGTTTTTATATGAAGCATGATCGCAATTCATATAAGATTTGCTAATTCGACGCATATTCTGTACATCTCGATGACGTAGTAATTAAATTGGCGCCTAATTGGCGACATTGATGGGAGCACGAAACGGTAAATTGTCCATTTTATTAATCATTTGTCTGTAAAATTATTGTATAATAATATGCGGTATCTCTGTTATTAATCCTATTCTCCCAAGATTCTTTTATTTCGATCAAAGACTTGTTTCTCGTCTCCGGTAAAAGAAAGTACACAAATATTACTAAAATGGGGCTAAAGGCGGAAAAAGTGGTGAAATATAAACATATTTGGACTATTAAAAAATAACAGAAACGGGTTATTACTGGTAAATACAGCAATTTACAGGTACTTACAGGTAACTTGATGTAAATACAGGTATTTACGGTCAATTGCAGGTCATTTACAAGTAATTAATAGGTAAATGCTGGTAAAATTACAGGTAGTTTACTAGTAAATACAGGTAATGACAGGTAATTAACCATCAGATACTTGTAATTACAAGAAATTCATCTCTAAGTTCTGGTAATTGCTAGTAATTTACCAGTAAATACAAGTAATTACAAGTAATGTACTTGTTAATATAGGTAATTACCAGTAATTTACCAGTAAATACAGGTAACTACCAGTAACTTACCCGTAAATACAGGTAATTACCAGTAAATTACCAGTAAATACAAGAAATTACCAGTAACTTACCCGTAAATACAGGTAATTACCAGTAAATTACCAGTAAATACAAGTAATTACAAGTAATGTACCTGTAAATATAGGTAATTACCAGTAATTTACCAGTAAATGTAGGTAATTACAATTAATTTACCAGTAAATACAGGTAATTACCAGTAATTTACCAGTGAATACGAGTAATTACCAGTAATTTAACAGTAAATACAAGTAATTATGTTTTCGTAGAGGATTTCTTGAAAAATTAAAATTTTTCTTCCGAATTTGAGTCCGCTAAAGAGAACTGTGGAAATTCGCGGAGTACATGAACAAACGAACAAAAAATCAGACGTTTATTTATGAGATTCGCTGAGCATCGAATAAACGAAAAGCATACAATACATCGCGCAGTATTGAGTGAACAATTTTCGTGTAAATTACGATTTGGAGATGTTTATTCGACACAACGTACTCGTACGTTTCGGTGACGTGACGAAAAAATGAGTAAAATTGCAGATCGGAGTGGATAGCGAATGGGTGGATTGACGATCGGGTTATTTCTTCCTTTCCAGGTTTTCTTGTATCTCTACCAAAGTCTTATTCCGCGTCTCGGGCAACGACCAGTGAACGTAAAATACTAATATTAAACTAATCACAGAAAATATAACGAAATTTAAATAAATCCCGTATGATTTTAAAATATAAAGAAACATCTTAGTAGTGAGGAAACTCAACGCTGCGTAGCCGATGATGGAAACACACCCACCGACGGCTTTAATACTAAGTGGAAATAATTCGCTACGTATCAAAAATATGGCCGGATAAACGAACGCGTGAATGGTAACAAAGAAGCAAATACCGGCGAAGATGAGCCAGGGAAAATACGGCACCTTGAAGCAGTTCTCGTGGATGTAATAAATAACCGCGGTGAATGCGTGGAAGAAAGCGATCAACATGAAGGATACCATGATGATCGATCTTCTGGAGAATCTGTCGATTACCATCGACGTCGACGAGACAACGATGAATTGGCAGACTCCAATGAGTATCGTGAGCTCGTTCCTCGTCAAAGTACCAGTTTCTACGAATGACATCGAAGCGAACGAGATCACCGGGTAGTACCCGGTGGAAGCTGCTAAAGCGTAGATGATCAACATGATAAGGACGCTCTTGTAATTCGCCCTAGACGTGATGACCGTCTTGATGGAGGATTTTTTGGTATTTTCCGAGCTCACGTTGAGCTTGATCTTCTCGTAGTCGGATTTAACGTCGTTGATGTCGCTGACGCCTTTTAACCACAAGAAGTTCTTCTCGGCTTTTTGGTACTTTCGCTTCATGAGCAGAAATTGAACCGGTTCTTTCATCCAAAATACTGATAATAAACATAGAAACGTTATGGCCGTATTTACCAACGCTGTCGTTCGGTATGACGTATACGTAGCCAAGACGAACTCGGCCATTAAACCGAGAAAATTCACGGATATAGCAACGGCGCCGAAGATACCTCTTATCAGAGGCGAGCTGTTTTCTCCCAAGTACACCGAATTCGTGCCGTCGTTCACACCGAACGCCACTCCGAAGGCGATCCGAGCCACGTAAATGATCATAACAGAATTTCCCAACAAGATCAATACCCATTGGAGGAAAAATAAAACCGAACAGGTTGTGAGCAAGTTTTTCCGACCGATCACGTCGAGAAGCGCAGCTGCCAGAATTGCTCCCAACATCTTGCCGAAATGATCCAACGATGCTATCCACGTACATTGCTCGGTGGTCGCTGATAAGTCACCGGTGGTATTTTTTAATATGGTTAAAGTGGGCGAGAGCCAGCCGCTACCGAAACCTAGACACATCTCGTTTAGGATTACTGTAAAAGAGAAATTACGTTTTGGTAAGAAGTACTTCAAGGTGTAATCGAGATGGCCGATTATGCAAGCTTCTTTGAAGTTTCGAAGGTGTAATTCGATATTTATCGCGGAGTGTTGTGTACACGGGTAATTTTCACGTGGTCTTAGCTCTTTGTTTAAATTCCGATAACGTTTGACGCTATAATTTAACAATGCGATAAATAGTTTTAAAAATGGTCGTAAAAGCTAATTCTTGAAAGGAAATAAGATTTGAAAATTTACACGTTTAAAGTTTTGTATCATGTAGATCACAAGATATGAAAGAAAACGCATGGTATAATAACGAAATAGGTTTTTAATAAATGCTAACTTTTACAGTAAAATACCTTGTTTACGAAAAATTGATAATTGACTAGTAAATTTCTGGTATTTACCGGAAAAACGGTAAGTTATGGGTCGTTACCAGTAGCCTATCAGTATTTACTCCAAATTACCGGTAATTACCACTTATCAGTAAATTACCGGTAGTTACAAGTAATTATCAGTAATTTACCGGTAATTACCTGTAAATTATTTGCAATTAGCCGTAATTTACTGGTAAATTACTCACAATTTCCCGTAATTTACTGGTAAATTACCTACAATTTCCCGTAATTTACTGGTAAATTACCTGTAATTACCCTAATTTACTGGCAGATTACCTGTAATTATCGGTTATTACCGGTAATTATCTGGAATTATCCGTAACTTACCGGTAATTACTGGTAAATTATATATAATTACCCGTAACTTACCCGTAATTGCCGTAAATTACGGGTAATTGTCAGTAAATACTATATCATCGGTAATTACCAATTAATCATCAGTAATTACTAGTAAATTATCGGTAAATACCGGTAAATGACCAGTAATTATCTGTAACGGGAAAAATTGATTTTATTTTCATTTTTAAAAATGATGGAAGTATTTCTGTCAACCTTAAAAAAAAAAATGAAAAAATCTTCTATCCAAAAACCGCGTAATTTTCTTACTCGTATTTGTATAGGGTGCTTCGTAAATTCTACACGCTCGTACGCGCTCAAAGTAGACTAGTCGATTGTACGAAGGGGGAAAAGTTAAGCGTTAGATAACTCTCGACTTCGCCCGAAGAATTGAACAATCGAAGGAGAAACGGTTGTTTGGTAATTTGCATATTTCGTTATCTTCGGTGTAGTATCGCAGATGAACGAAAGTTTTACAGGACCTTTTTCGTGCAACTTTCGAAGTTCTCTAAAACAAGTCATTATTATATATCGCCCAAGTCTGCGAAATTAAATGAGCTACGACCATTTTGAAATTTCAAACGCTCGGAACTTAATTTTGGAAAAAAGTAAAAATGACCCGTTCGTTGGAATGAAATTAATTTAAACTTTCGAAGTTGGAAATTACCTCGTTTTCTAAGGTCAAGTCGAGCTTGCATATTGCGAAAGGCGGCATCTCAGAAGAATAATTCCCGAGTTAGTTTATCATGAGGTCGATTTCGAGCATGCACTCGGTGCGAATCCCGTGTTAAAATGATAATAATGATACCCAAGTATTATTTGTGCTCGCGATGTAATTAAAATGTAAAAATGCGTAAAACATATAATCCCCTTGTATTACCGTTTGATACTCACCGTTATCGTTAAGTCCAATATCCGTCGAGGTTTGTGAAGTTGTCAATGACGCCGAAACACCAGGTTTGAATGAAGTAAGAAAATTGGCCAATTTAAGTATCAAATTTTTATAGTGTGAATTCTTTAATTTAAGAAAAATTTCGAAAAATTAAAAA
>QBDW01002083.1:0-37578 GCA_003261595.1 Maconellicoccus hirsutus
TGAAATACATACTTCATTATTCATCGCCACCGGGAAAAATAGAATAATAAATGTGGTTTTCTCGCCGTAATTACGTTAAAAAGGTAAGAAATTTCCAAATAAAAACTTCGTTTCGATTTCAAGTGCAATTTCGAGTTTTTTTTTTGCGCCAACTTGAGCGGTACTTTAAAACAATTTCCAATTTCCATGAGAACTTCTTAAAGCGTCGGATACGCCCCTTCTTCTTAAATTTTGAACGATACTCGATAACTCTCTTGGTTTCTCATATTGTTTTCGCAATGCTGATAAATTTACAATCATACGAGGCAATTTCGCATTTAAGAATCACATTTTTTAAATTTCGACCTAATCGGTGAATTACCGCAATTACTATTGTAATCGATGTCGAATTATGCCAGATTACAAGACTACCTCGATCGAGTTGTCAGTTATCGTAATTATCGTTAATTACCGTAATATTTTGTACGACAAAATCAAAATGATCAAACTTGGCGATGAATATAAAAAGCGGTTGATTACGAATAATTGACGAAAACAGTCTCAGCTAGCTGGTAAATTACCGTAATTACGACGTATTTCAAGGTAATTCACCGTAATTACGACATATTGCAAGGTGATTTACCGTAATTACGACATACTGCAAGGTAATTTACCGCAATTACACAAAAATACCAAAAATTGACTATCAATCAAAAAAAAAGATAGACCACTATAAAATGGCACACTACTCAAGACTGCTGAAAACTCAATTACCGTAATTAACGAGATGAATTATGGAAAAACCTTATTTTACGGTAATTCACCGATATAACAAGCGCAATTACCATAATTTACAAGATGAATAGAGAAGATTTACCGTACCCTACGGTAATTTACCACAATAAAGAACGTAATTACCGTAATTTACTACAAGGTGAATTGGAGAAATTTACCGTACTTTACCACAGTAACGAGCGTAATTACTGTAATTTACAAAATGAATTACGGAAATTAATCGTATATTACGGTTATTTACCGCAATAACGAGGGTAATTACCGTAATTCACTACTCGATAAAACTGGGATATTTACCGTAATTACCGTAATTTACGGCATGAATTATGAAAATTACCGTATTTTACGGTAATTTACCGATATAACAAGCGCAATTACCATAATTTACGAGATGAATAGAGAAGATTCACCGTACTTTGAGGTAATTTACCACAATAAAGAACGTAATTACCGTAATTTACCACAACGTAAATTGTGGTAATTTACCATACTTTACGGTAATTTACCACAATAATGAGCGTAATTACCGTAATTTACAAAATGAATTACGGAAATTATTCGTATTTTACGGTTATTTACCACAATAACGAGCGTAATTACCGTAATTTACCACGAAATGAAACTGGGATATTAACCGTAACTACCGTAATTTACGGTATGAATTATGAAAATTTATCATATTTTACGGTAATTTACCGCTGTAACGAGCACAATTAGCCAGTAAACGAGTTGAAATATCCACAATTAACGCTAAATACCGGTAATAAATAATTGTAAAATACAAAAAAAAAAAAAAACTAAATAAATCAATGTAAAATCTCAACACGTGGTAATTCACCTGAAAACTATAATACATTTTGACTACCCATTGATGATCTGCCTCCACCAAAACGTCTCTTTCGGCGCGCACGTGAGCTATTTGCTCTTTCTCCAGCATATCCGCCTTTCTTAATATTTTCATAGCGTACACGTGCCCGGTATCTTTCTTTTGCACTAATCTAACCTGAAATTCGAAAACAAAAAACGAGAAATGAAAAACACATTTGGTTTTAGTACGAAAACATCGCGACGACGGCGTCGCTAAACGCGTCGTTTAGTTTTCGACTCGTTTAATTTAATCTCTCGACGTTGGAAACGCGTCTGGTCGTATTTTGTAAAATGTAAAATATACATACGAATGGACGAGAATACTGTTGTACATCATTTCGCGTCATCTCGCTATCGCACAACGAACGTGAATTTTTCGACGATAAAAATATTTTTTAAAAACATAATTTGTACGAAATATTGAAACGGATGTTTTCACTTATCGTAAATTTTTTCGTGAAACTATTTTTTTCTTCTTATTCCAAAAGATAAAACATCAGTTATTTTGTTGATTAAAGGTCGACATGTATGAAGCCTTTTATTTCGTTGAAATTACTTTCGAAACGAACGTAGTTGGGAATTGAATTAGAAGCTCGTTTTTAAATTGGTAATTTTTTTAGAAGACATGAAAAAATTGTAACTCCGTGATGACAAAACAAACAACATCTACTCACCTCACCGAACGCCCCTCTACCGATGACTTTAAGTGGTTCGAAATCATCGACGCCTAATCTGGATCGCTTCAACCTTAGGAACTCTGTTTCTTTTTGTGCGTGCTGCTGCCTTTTCTCCTCCTTTTCCGTTTCTGATAAGCTTTCATCTTTCAGCGATTCTTCTAGTTTTGCTAACCTGTGAACAAATCAAGCTAACTGTAATCTTTCATCGAATCACCGTAAACAAAACATATACATCTAAATTCCTCCCGAAACCCTTGCTTGACCCGTTGACCAACGAATCCGCGTATTCGCGAATTAACGCTTTTATCCGGTTAATTTCCTGCTCACGCCGCGCTTCGAGGAATCTCGTCGTTACGGCGTCGACGACCATATTCAATCACGCGTATACCTAATCACACGGTACAAATTTCGTCGATAATTACATCGTCCGGATAGCGAGTTTTCCAGCTCCGGTATATTGCCATTTTCACCAATACGAGTTTACCCGTTACGCCGCGCGATTAATAAAATCTTTATAGCAATTGCGCGGAAACCGTATCACGAATTATAGCGTTTACGCGTGTATATAATTTACCGACTCGTCTCCCCGGTAATTACCTCTGATAACTTCGAATACCTATAAATTACATCGTGATTAGAGAGAAATAGGCAATAGGTGAAGGCGCGCAGCCGCGGAGGTACAATCCATTAACCAAATAAGGATAACCTTATTACCTTTCGCCAATAGTTCTCATTTCCTATTGTTAATGGCAGAAAAATCCGTTCATTTGGTCGTAACGGCTTGTCAAAGATATTACAATGAATGTCGAGAGGTGAAAAGAAACAATTGCGGAGAAAAACGTAATCGCGATGACCTTTGTGATCTAAGATCGTTTAGCGATCCGATGTCGAAGACTAGAAAACCCTTTTACTTTTATAGCGCTGGAAATTCGTCGCGTTGAAATAATATAAATTATTTCAACCGGTATTTATTGAAATTTCACAATAAAACATGTTTATGTTTGAAAAAAATTACCAAAAAAAATTGAATAAAATGCTACAAAAAATAGCTAAAAAATGTCTCGAAAATTTCACTAGTAAATCTATTTCGCCATATATTGTAATTCATCAACGATGACGTCATCAATTCGCAATAAAATTTCACTCATCGCGAACAAATAAGTGTCACTTAAGATAAAGCAAAATTACTAAAGCATCTCAAGTGTTCATTAACTCGACGGAATTTTCTGTCATTCATGCAACGTCTTTAATGAAATTTAGCAAATTCTCCCCTCTCCCCTTCTTGATTTTTTGGAAATACAAACTGAACCAAGTATCGACGTCCATCGACACGTATAGAAATGCTGGTAAAATCGTTTACCAATTCGCTCATGTTTCATCCCCCCTTTTCCCCCAGAGCACCTGTCATCAGCGCGTGACAAAAGCTTAAGGGTAGTTTTAGAAATTAATACGTGCGCGAATTTTTCTCGTGCTTTGAAAATTACACATAAATAAAAATCTTACGATACGAATGTGTTTTCGTAAAAACGACGATTCGAATTTTGAAGAATTTCACGAAGTATTTAACCTTTTTTTGTTCAACGAAATATTAAATTTTCAATCGCATTCTGGCACAAGTATTTAATTTGACAATAGAAAAAATTCTATTTAAGTAATTCATTCATCATGTTTGGTTTTCATTCTTTTTTTTCTTTTTTTCGTATTTCTCTATCAACAAATATTGTGGAAATTTTTTCCAAAAAAAAAAACGCCATCTAGTGAGCGTTCGGAGAAACATGCCGCAGTAAATTCAAATTTATCAAATTACAAGAAGACTCGAGACAACTTTGAAATTTGTAATAATTTGTGATAAATTAAAAAATACGAAAGAAAGCTCATTTTTATTTTATTTCGAAGTGATGTTCTCATATTTGATAAAAAAATTGAACCGAGTCCAAAATCAAATTACGAAAATCTCGAAAAAAGAATTCCTAATTTACCATTTTTCCAAATTTTTTTACATCAACATGTTTTTTCACGTGCTCAAATAATTAAGATATTATTTTTATTCGCAATTTTCGAATCTTCTTCTGTTGGACCTGCCTATTAACACACATATTCAATACTTTCTCCCAGAGCAAGCACATCAAATTTCAATATAATGACCCCAAAAAGCCGGCGAAAAGGTCAATTGATAATTCGGAGTCTGCCCCCCCCCCAATTGACCTGGAAGGTGATGGTTTGGCATGTACATGTAATGGGTGCCCGAATAGTGCCTTTTGAAGGTTTCGACTTTTCATCTCATCCCCACCAGTTTTTAGCGTTGAGTAATTTTTAACAGTTTTTAATTTCGTGTCATCGCTGCAGCACCCTCCTCCCCCATTGACCTAGGAGGTCGTGCTTCGGCATGTACATGTAGTGGGTGCCCGATAGTGCCTTTGAGGGTATCGACCTTTCACTTCACCTCACCAGTTTTCAGGCTCAAAAAACATGATTTTTGGGCCTCTTTCAGCGGTAAAAGCTTCGCAAATGTGGTAATATTTTCCTCCAAAGTTGACTCATTTCTTGATTGTGATTTCACTTTTCCGCGAACATATCGACATATCATATCACCATCGCGTACAACGATTACGTCCGTTTTTCATGTAATTCGCTTTGATTCGACATAAATATGAAATTAAATTATCTCCCATATGATTCACGCCGCTTGAAATCAACGTTGACCATGCTCGGATCAACTCTGAGAACCCCTCGTAGAAAAAAAACTTACAATAGGTAATTAATCCATTTACACGTACCTTTGTTTACGTTCTAAATGCTGCGTTACTAAATTACTATAATAATTTTCCAAAATCACTTTGGCTTTGGTAGCTTTATCTAATGTATGACCGCTAAATCTGATGGTACTTTCACATCCTGTCATCTCCAATACGCCGGCTGTGCGAACATGTAACAAAGAGAAAAAAAAAACTTAGTGATACTGCGCGTACACACGCTAACGAATAAAATGTAAATGCGGTAATACACACGTCGCCATAATTGATTCATAAAATCGCACAATGGCGCATTCACAATAAACTCTATCCACAACGCCACGTTCTACTAACACAATTCGAGTATTTCTTATGCCATCGACATATTAAATAGTATATTTTTCATTTAAACGAATCAGTCCAGAGCCGCAACACCGCGTAATCAAGCGTATAATTTCAATAACTACGTAAACGCCTATACACATAGTCAATTCACCGACGTACCCTTGATTCCCCCTTCCCATCTTTACCGCAACATGTCAGTGGGTTCAAAATTTAATCGAATTAAAACTAAAACTTCGCATTGGCGTTACGTAATAACGCGATAATTACGTGGAAAAATACGTCCGAACTCGAGATCGTACCGTGGAACTCGTATAAACAAATACGCCAAATCGCTCGAGGGCTTTCGTGAAAAATTCAATTCCCGGAGGCCCACAGCTTCGTATTCTCGTTTAGATGTCTCCAGGCGTTAATTTCGTTATAGAGTTGAAATACTCGTTCGCCAATTGGATCACGCGATGATATGCGAAATGTAAAAATAAACGAGAATTTCAGAATATCCGCGAGATGATCTCCATGTTGAATTAAACGCCGACATGAGGGGACCGATGCATGATTCATGTACATTATCTTATCGTGTAAATGTAATAGTCTCGTTGCAATGAGAATTTTATTCTATTTTCAAATAAAAATATTCGAGTCGTATAATTAACGAATTTAATATGCGTGGAAGAGGATAGATTTAGCTTTTTTCAAAAGAGGCATCTCAGGTAATCGTGAGGAAATGCTGGAATTATGTAAATACATAGAATAGAATATCCAAAATCACGAAATAATCTCGTAAATTTTCGCCGAAAAATCACCACAAAAATAAAAAAGTTCACGCCAACGAATCGAATTCGATCAATCGTCGCGCAATACACGAAGCATATCGTGTCGCTACTCGCTGATAAAGTGTGTCGCGCGAAGGTACAAATAGATGGCGCAAGTACACAGCGTCCACTTGTCCAGTGAGTCTACTATCCAGTATCCATTAACTAAAGAGACTATACGGAAGACAGAAAAGAAGCATAGGTAAGACCTTTTTGTATCTGGCCATCTACTGAAGTGACATCACCAGAATAGCACACACAAGTAGGTTAATGTTGTAACATACGTTTAAATGAAAAAGAACGGAGCGTCTCAAGAATTAAATTTTTTTCTCAACGAGGAAGAACTATACGAAATTTTCTATAAGGACTTGACTTGTAGAGGATGAAAAATCCTACAAAGTGAAATTAAGAAACAATTTTTTTTTCAAAATTCAAGATTTTTTACAATTTAGAAAAATGACATCTGAATTATACGAAAAGGAATATCCATGTTATGGCTTTTTTCGTTTACAAGGAAACTATCGCAGATGTTAATTTCGGATTTTGACGAAACTTAGATTTTTGGAAAGAGGATATCAAAAAATCCCAAAACCAAATTTTCAGCAGCTAAAGTTCATTTTTCGATTTTTGGCGAATTTTCAAAAATAATGAGTATTTTAAAAAATTTGACAGTCCGTAATGATACAACAGTTAATAAGAGACGAAAAAAATTCACGCGGCAAAAATTTTTGCTTCATCAAAAGTAAATAAAAATGCCGAGTTGGGTTCAAAATTTCAAGCCATCAACTCAATTTTCCAAATTATGACAAATTTTTGAATCTCCAGAAAAGACAACGTAATTGACGAAAAACACCCGTCTCAAGTATTAATTCCAAATCTCTTCGAATTTACAGAGCGTTGATTTGGTGTCGCGAGGATAAGCTATGGTCAAATGTTTTCTTGTTGAAATTCACCATAACCTACCCTCACAATTCCAAATTGATGCCCCATAGTTTCGAAGAAATCAGAGATAGAGTATTTTTGACCACCTACATTATCGAGTCGTTCTATAGACAAGGTTCGAAAATTTGTCAAAATGAAAATTTGGGAAAATTGGCGGCGGGTTTGAAATTTTAAACCTGATTTGACATTTTTACTTACTTTTGATGAACTAAAAATTTTTACGTTCTTTTTTCACCTCTAATCATTATATCATTATTCACCACCGGAATATTTGAAATACTGCTATTTTCAAACTTAAAAAATTCGCCAAAAATCAAGAAATCAACTTTAGCGGCTGAAAGTTTGTTTTTAGGTGTTCTTCGATGTCCTCTCTTCAAATATCTAAGTTTCATTAAAATCCGAAATTAACATCTGCCACAGTTCCCTAGCTAGACACCAAAATATATATTGAAATTTCATCGGTAAGAAAAATCTTATAACTATTTTTTAGATTTGTAGCCTCACAGTGGAGGAGGAAAAGGGGAGCGCGAATGCCCCCCTATGTGAACATTTTCGGTTTCACACTAGAATTCAAGATTAGCCCAAGATATTCTTTAATATACAGTTAGTTATAATAATTGTTCAAATATTGTAGACTGTCCAGCGTGTATAGCGCTTTTTTGCGCTGATCCGTATATAACAGTAAACAATAAATTTATCTATCTACTAAAAATCATCTCAAGGTGTGTGTGTGTGTGGGAGGGGGATAGTATAAAACGGGCCGAATGGAAAAATCGACTATAGCACTAACACGTGGGTTTCATATGTTTTCTCTAAACAAAATGAGAACTTTGTAGTACAATTTTTTCGGCTCCACATTTTAGGGGTTGGCGCTCCCTGGGAAGGGATGATAGGAAAAAAGCAATCTTGTGATGAAAACATGTAGTACCACAATTTACCTATTGATAGACACTAAAATATTGAAATTTCGCAAGTAAGAAAATTTTCCACACCGTTTCAAGAATTCGTAGCTTCACAGAGGGGAAGCAATAGGGGAGCAAAAATGCCTCCCAGTCTCGAAAATTTCATTTTTGTTTCAATATTCATCATGCCAAAATTCACGTTCCTACGAATTTCAGTTTTCATTTAAAAAATTACAGTTTGCAACTACAAACAGTTTCGGTTTCAGTTTCTTGCTATTTTTGTTGATAATTACTCAAACTCCACAATTATTTCAAATCATTCCACATCAAACTAACCATGTATCCAATCAAATTACAAGTAAAAAAAAATTCCAACAAGAACTCTCCAGTCTCCACCTTCGTCCCAACTTCTTCGAGTCTTAACGAGAAAAAACTCCTACAGGCGAAACTCCCAATGGAAAAACCCAGCCTTTCCGAACGACAAAAAAATTCCACAACATTCTGCGTAATTTCATCATCAGAAAACTACGCTTGACGCTTTACGATATCCTGAAACATTTTCCTCGAAAAAAAAAAAACACCGATCACTTGACCTCTCGGAGTTCATCGGACTAGACAACGCTCCACGATATTTGTATCTTATCTAAATGACGTAGATATTGTAACGATAACATACCGTCGAGTTTTAAATACGAAATTAAAAACTGGTATTTACTTCGCTCGAAGGATAAGAGGGGAAAAAAATGAAAAAATGAACTGGAATTCTTAGCATTTCGCAGCCCATATGCTTCGTTGCAATACGAAGCTTATCAAATAATATCGTTTCCGCTTTACAACGAATCCATCATAGTTCTGATGATACATGCAACTTGTTTCTGGTGCGGTAACATATCACCACGTGTACTCCACCACATATACTACGTTTCCAAACACCAACGTTGGCGTGCCAAAATCTCTCGTAATTTAAAAATACACTCGTAATTTCCTTATTTTCTCGATTCTCGATACCATAAGAAACCAAGGGAATTCCTCCACTTGGCGAATTCCGCCAAAAACACAGGACCTACCTCGAGACGAAAATTTCAACACCATTGTACGCAACTTAGCGTAGAAACAACCACGATGTTTCGCGAACAATACACGATTTCATCACACGTTTACCATATACGCCATCGCACACAGGTCGCGCGACCACCTCCATCGACAGGTTCATGACATCTAGGTGCGGTTGCCCTGTATCAACCATTCCCGCCATTTTCTTTCTCTTCTCGCCTTCAACTACCTGAGATTCTCTTCCTAGTACACGTTCGTCTAAATTCCGGCTCCGACACGTGTTCGTGTACCTTCCCCCGCCAGCATCACATCGTCGTGCTCTCTCCGCGTGTTCGCATCTGTTATCTCGAAAATTCGGCAAAAAAACGCGATAACAGGAAAACCCTCAGGGCTAAACGCGAATTAGATAGACGAATCGAGCAGGGTGTAAATTACAACAAATTACATACCAAATCGCACTATATTCCGGTACCAAACCCCCTCTTAAATTTTAGGGCTCAGGGCAGACGTCGGCATGTACCACAATCGAGAATGATTTCGTCCGAATCGAAGGTCGGCCAGCTCCGCGGTTTCATACGCGATACTCGGACGATATCGTGACTCGAATATCTTCCCGAGTGAAAACAATCGTTCGATGTTGAAGAAAGGCGGCGTAGTAAAAATCATAATGCAACAATACGCGCGTTTTAAGATTCGCTTTTGTTCGTCGCCGCCGTGGCCGCGTATCATTGGCGGACGCCCGATGACCATATAAGGGGAGGCGAAAATTAATCGATTAATTAACGCCGTCGTATCGACCGATTACGCTTTCCAATTCGCGTAATAATAACGAAGCTGATATAAAGGATCGGCGAAAGGATTACAGGCACGATGGCAACTCGAGGGGATTCGATAGGGAACTTATCGGCCGAATGTTTCAATCATGAGATAATTCATCATACTGCCTTCTTTACCGAGATAATTTACGATAATTGCGTTATTTTCACCTTGTTTTCCTTTCTAAGGTGATGCGATTGAAATCGGCTGTTTTGATGTTTACGAGACGACGAAAGAGTTTGAAATAATTTAAAAAATTTTAATGAATTCGTGAGCCGAGCATATAATCGTTTCATTTTTTCTCATTCTTGTTCCTTTATTAATATTATTTTACGTAGTGTTGCCAAATTGGGTGAATCAGATTTTTTCGTGTTTTTTTACAGGATTTTATTAGGAGAAATTAAAAATTAAAAACAATTGGTTTTTTTGAGTGATATCAAGAAAAAAAATGGGCGATTTTAGAATTAGCGACTAGGCGACTTGAAACTTGGGATTTGGCGATTTTTAGTCTAGATCATCTAGCAACACTGATTATAAAAATGCTTAGAGAAATGGCGAATTTTTACACCTCTTTGTTTCCCGTTCTTGTTTTTTTATTGTTGTTATTACGTTTACGAATATGTTTTTTTTTTAGGTTTACTGACAAGATAATTATTTATTAAAGGTCTCTTGTGGGGTCAAAAACTGACCCGAGACGAAAATGTCAAATAAAAAAGCTGTCATCTATACCATCCCTTCCTCTCTTTATCTGCGATTAAATTTCAGCTTAGAAGATGATATGCTTACTGAAAAAAAAAAGTATATGACGTCACTTTCTTTCAGTGTTGCCAATACATAAAAAATTGCCAATAATTTATCAAAAATGAACATATTTCGTTTTTTCTTTCATTGTTGCACTACTTTATGACAAAATTCACTACTTTTTCACTAATTTCACTACTTCTAATACCTTTTAGACACCCTGTTTCAGAAATTACTTTGTGGTGTTTTTGTAGACCATGACCTTGACCTGAGGAAGAAAATGATAAATAAGAAAGTGCCGGGGAATTGAAAAAGGTCATATTTTTTGTACCAGAAATTTTTTCATATCACCTCAAATTTCCGACTTATCGAACAAAAACCATAGATCTCGTTTCAAAAATTACTTTGAGGTCCCTTTATAGGCAATGAGCTTGACCTGAAGCAGAACACGACAAATAAGGAAGTGCCGGGGAATTGAAAAAGGTCATATTTTTTGTACCAGAAATTTTTTTATATATCCTCAAATTTCCGATTTATCAAACAAACATCTGAGATTTCCTTTCAAAAACTACTTTGTCGATCTTTTTATGGATCCCGACCTTGACCTGAGGCAAAAATTACAAATAAGAAAGCGTTAGGGAATTGGTGGTCACATTTTTTACACCAGCGCTTTTTTCATATTTTCTCGAATTTATGAGACATCACAGAAAAATCTGAAATTTCCTTCAAGAAATTATTTATTTTTTTGTGGACGATGACCTTGACCTGTTTAAAAGTTATTCTAAATGAAATTATTTAATTATTTCAAAATGTATTACTCTTCCACAAAATAAAAATAATTCCGTTTAAACTTCATTCTGAACTGAAATAAATAAACTTTCTTCCAACAAAAAATTAACATTTCTCAACAACCGACAATTTCTATTCTTACATTTTACTGACTATTTGCTCTTCCAAGTTTTTTTTTGTACCTGAAAAATATTTCAATTCACATGAAAAATCCTCGTTTGTGTTTTTTTCTCAAAAATTATCCTTTTGAAGGAAATTCTAAATACCAGGTGAGCTAATGAGAAAAAATTAATTCAAAAATTTCAGGAAATTAAAATCACCACATTTTTTGGTAGCTGCAAAACTTCTTCATTAATTTGGAAAATCATCGTTTATGCGAATTTCCCTCGAAAATGTTCTACCGAAGCACATTTTAAGCACCACTGGTCAATTTCGGTGGAGAGTCATGAATACAAGAATTTTGGAAATTAAATCTACAACATTTAAGTTTTCCTCATAACTGCGAAAATTTCCAATTATTTGATAAATCATCATTTGTGTGATCCCCTTCAAAAATAATCCAACTGTAGCACATTTTGAGCACCCGTGTTTTCAAAATCGCTAGAAAAAAATTCAAGGCGGATTCAGCACGGGTAAAAACAATATAAAAAAAAGTTGAAAACTGTTCGAGATATTTCAATCAAGCATCTTCATTTACCCTTCCTCCCTTCCCGTTCACTTACCCATTTTTACCTATTTTTGGTCAAAATTTCGAAATTAGGCAAATTAGGTTTCTGTTTCTAATCACATTAAATGGAAATTGTCATGACGTCACCTGAAGTACTATGTAAACACACGAAAACGTTTTTATTTGAGGGGGAAGGGAGTGGCGACGGTGTCAAACCAGACTCGTTCACTATTTCTTTGTTCCATAAAAAAAAAACAAAGGTAAACTTTGTCCACCGAGCACACGCGTCAGATCAAATCAAGGTTTAGGTTAAACCAACAGACTATCGAAATCTCCACGTTACCGTTAAATCATTACCCCCCCTTTTCCTCACGTACAACCTTCATAATTTATATCGTCTCGACAAACCACAATGTCTCATCACATCATTAGTCAAGTGAAGAAGTGAACCGATCTATAAAATCCGAAGAATCAATCCAAGAGGTAATTACCAGCTCGAGTTTACCAGTGATGGAACGGGGTACAGAGGGGTTGCCTTTTGATATGACAATACTATGACGAAAATATGGGAAAACACTAAACAATGACACATACGATTACTTTCGCTTTATAAACCACATCCAACCATCGCAACCCTTTCGTCTTGTGCCATAACCACAGACGAAATATGCATTGAAAACTTAACCGAAACTGAATCTTTGCCGGTACCTTCATTAGCGCAAATTTTATCGCATGGTTGTCTTTTTAATTTACGTACATTTCGGTACTATGACCCTTATACCATACATCGGTACTGCTTATAATTACGTCAAATACAACACGCCGACATATCCGGCTCACTAATACAGTATGTCAAACAAAAGAACGTAAATTTACCGCATACACACGCACACATACGTTATTATTGCACAACATACTCTCGATACGATCTCACGTACGTTTGGCAACGTTGGAAAAAAAATGTCGCATAAATTCGTCTCGTTAATAACTTTTCACGTAGTCGAACCCATACACAATGTATCATCACAGGTTTGAAAAATTTCCACGAAAAATTCCTGTTGTTTCGTACATTTACGATAATTTTTCCACGCTTTTACGAGCCGTACTCGTTGAAACGAATCGCATTAAATTCACTTTTATACTTTCGTCGTTTACGAAAGCTCCCTAATTTGGAAAAAGAACAAAGCGAATTTTTCTAATTTTTTAGTCCGTATAAAAAAACGCCTCGCTACATGACTCATTTAACGTATTCGGGTTATCCCCGAAAAAGACGACGTCACGACCCATATAACGAGATCACTCAACTCACCTGGAATAAATTCCTATCGCTGGAACACGCAGGTACCTCTATCCACGCACACAACCACCTACCACGAACAACACGCACCGACTAATCGAGCGAAGAATTTGCACCGAGACGCTGACGGACGCGGTGACGTATTCAGGTGCCGAAGAGAAGGGATCGACAATGGTTGAAATTGAAAAAAAAACGTGTTTTACGCGAATTACCGACCAATCGAACAAAGATCCCAAGACCATAGAACGCAAAGCGTACGCGTCCAGAGTAAAAAACAAAATACTCGTACATTTACACCACGATGGAAATCTCTCGTCCTCTCCGACGGTAACACGCGCAAACGAAACAGTTATCCGGTCCATTTACATCGTAAGATCTCGTTCGTCGAGCGAACGAATCCGTGAATCGATCTCAATGGATCGTCGTCAGATCACGCCACAGCCCCTCCATATCCCTTCGAGCATTCGCTACTGTATTGCGAAACGACGCCGTATCTTTGCGGCTATGTCAAGGAAAAAGTAGTTAACGAAAATGGTCGTCTTTTACGCTCCGACGAGTTCGGCGTATTGCATCATTATCGCGATTCGGCCAACAACCAAACGACGTTCACTCGCGGCGGTGTATACAATCGAGACTTGGGTATCGCGTACCGTCATCCTAGATTACGGACGCGAATCGAGGATACCATTATATCGTAATGGAACCGCGATCTGTGTAACAATCGACTCCTTCAACTCGATAGAATTTCGTTTTACGACTATTCTAACCATAGCGGCCAGTGTGGCGACGTACACCGATGAAGTCGAAAAAATCATGCGAAGAAGCTTGAACAAAATCGAGCTATGAATAAAAACGTACTCCTGAGGAGTCCCTAGCGATCTAGAAGATTCGCCCCCCCCCCCAATGAAAATTCGGAAAAATTGCTCCAACAAAAAAATTTTGAACGAAGGTTGCATCCTACTAATTTGTTGACAATTTTAGTTACCAATTATATTTTAATCTCTTGACATTTATTTTTCAATTTTTATTTAAAAAAAATTTTCAAGGGATAATTTTTAATTTTTAAATTTTTTTGTTAAAACTTATTTTAATTGTACTTCTATCAATTTTTGTGATTTTTAAAAGATTGATCAAGGCAAAATAGCTCATTCACATTTGAAGTACACAGTTAGGTATAATTCATTTTAAGCATTAATGCGTGTATTTTCAATTAAAACTATTTTGTTAGACACAATTTTCAATTTTTAGATTTTTTTGTTCAAAAGTCGTTTTACATATACTTTTTTTGATTTAAAAAAAAATTTTGAGGATTAATTTTCATTTTTTAGGTTTTGTTCTCGCTTTAATTTTACTTTTTTTAATTAAAAAAAAATTTGAGATGCACAATTTTTAATTTTTAGATTTTTTAATTTAAAATTTGTCTTAATTGGACTTTTTTTCAATTTTTTGATTTTTTTTTTAAATTTGTTAAGGCACAATTTCTGGTTTTCAGATTTTTTTTTTTTCTTCAAAATCCATTTTAATTGACCATTTAAAAAAAAATTTTTGAAGAACATTTTTATTTTTGAACTTTTTTGTTCTTCAAAATTCGTTTTTCTTTGTTTTTTTTTTTTTAAATTAATTATTGCCTTGACAATATTTATAGTTTTTTTGATTTTTTTTTAAGTTTCCCGAGACACAATTCAAAATTTTTAAATTTAAAAAAAGTTGTTTTAATTGTACTTTTTTCAAATTTTTTAGTTTTTTGAACATTTTTGAGGCACAATTTTTGTTTTTCAAATTTTTTGTTTTTTTAAAATTTGTTTTATTTGTTCTTTCCTCAAATTTTCAATTTTTGAAAATTTTTTAAAGAACAATTTTCAATTCTTGAACTTTTAGTTCTTAAATGTTGCATCAACATGTACAAGAATAATAAAAATGTCGCCCAAAATGGCAAAAGATAATCTGATCTCAAAGCACTGGTAATAATGCTTAGAGAAAGTAAACACTTCTTTACTCTATAAAAAACAAAAATTAAATTCACAAAATTGGCAAATATATCGAAAAACAGCTCGCGAACTGTTCGACATTAATTTGTTTTTAATTGTACTTTTTTAATCTTATTGATTCCTTGAAAAATTTTCTAGGCACAATTTTCAATTTTTAGACTTTATTCCTCAAACATAATTGTGCTTTTCTTTAATTAAAAAATTTTTTTGCAGCTTTAGGCTGTAGCCCTCTTAGTCTTCTTCCCTTCCCCCTCCGTAAACACGTGTCTAGAAAGCAAAATATTGATGAAAAGGAAAAAATAAAAAAAATCGAGGAGATGAAGAACACTGAATTGACAAATGATGAATAGAACATTAATTAATTTATCACTTTACTTGAATAATCATAATTGTAATTGATAGCAGGGTTGCCTAAGGCACATTAAAATAGTAAAAAAAAAAATAAAATAATAGGAAAATGTAAAAAAAACTGACGAAAAAGAAATTATACTTTCACCAGCAACATTTTGCAGATATGCATTAGAAACTGTTCATAACTCCTATAAAATAATAATTTATGGGAATATTTCAACTCACGGGCAACATTTCCGTAAATCCATTTTTTATTCGAGTAAAAATGTAAAAAAATGAAAACTCATCGAACAGCTTGACCCTCTCCCCCCCCATAACATCAGATTTTTACTACCCCTCTCCTCTCTTGCGATTTCCTCAAAAATTTACATCCAAATAAGGAAAATGTACGCGATGTAAATTAACGACGTCATCACTTGCGTTCGCAAAAGATCACCGAGTTTAGCATTTTCAAATGAATAACAAACGTAATAAACCGGAGAGAAAAGCGTGATAAAATCTAACTGAATTTATTCACGGGGCTTCGAAAGTTTATACATTAAATTAAAATTTAATTTGAATGAATTAAAAATGTTGAAAAATATAGCTAAGATTTGCATACGGCTAAGGATAACTTGGCTGATGCACTTCAAGGCGGGTTGAAAAACTTGGAGTTACTCACTCCAGGCAATACTAAAGCACAATGCAATACGTAAAATAATATTTTCGGGTAATTTCTGCTTCAGACTTTATACATAATACAGATCTCAATATGTGCAGAGCTATCACGTACTTTGTAACACTCGCATAGGACACAAAACGAAACCACCATAAGCGAAACACCTCCATACACCTGGAATTTTCCATATAACACGTGCCTGGTCGGATCAGCTGATATAAAAACCATCTGCTGCAACACCGCAAAGGTAAACGAGGCCCGCAAACGAACACACAAATAAGATATTTACGATGTAACGAAAAAACATAATCATAAAATACTTGGTTCAGTTGGGTTTCCCGTTTAAAAAACTCTAAAACCATTTCACCAACGAACTCATTAATTTAGACATCAAGGACGAAAAATACCAATGGTATTTGCCAATTCCTTACCTACCAACTCACCTATCTCGATAGACCCTAGAGACTCAATCATCTACATCTCTACAGCATCCTAAAGTCCATTCACCTGCACCGATCAGCGGTTCTTAATGCGCCGAAACTTCAACGCACGAGTGCATCTTCAACGTAGAACTTATTCGTTCGCAATATCGGAAAATCGTAGGCGAATCGTCCATCAATATCATCTCCCAAAGCATCGCCTGAGGGAAACCCCGTTTGTACACATGTAACCACGTGTCATCCGACCTTGAACCACTCGGCTGAGCTGGGTTTGATCGTGATCACGTACATTCGTAATTACCACCACACCAAAAGGGATGACTCAAAATAAAAAATACGATAACGTGCACGAGCCGATGCATATGGTTTTTTCGAAAATGGCGGTCACGAGAACAACGACCTAATCAGCAGTCGAGGCCTCTTTAATGACTTTTTTCCACACCCCGCTCAAACTCCACCTACACATGTCGCCGCAGACACGTTCGACGATAATTTCGTGCATATCTTCATACAACGTTATGTTGATTTTGTGTACTTCAAATTACCCTCGTTTTTTAATAGGCGAATTTCCCTCGCAGACTACAGACGCTTTAGCTATAGCCGGATTTCATTTCGTAGTGATTCCACACAGAGTACGATGACCTTTTCATTTAATCGAAATTACCTCGGAAGACGTCTACGGTCCAGCGATCGTATTTGTTGCGCGAAGCACCTCTGAGAACCCCTGCCTCAAATCGTCACCTTCTTCCGGTGCGACCTGTCGAGCTTCGTCTTCTTGGCACGACATCCGCGTCGATTAAACGACCGGTATTTCGCGAAATCGCTTCCAAGATTCATCAAATTGGAAACTGGCACGGGACGTGTAGCTTTTGGCATGTCGATACGATTCTCGAAACCGAGATCGATTCGGTTTTTCAAGGCTAAACGAGCAGTTCCTCGACGTCGAACGTTACCGCATACTCGATTCGTCGTTATTCAATACAAAAACGTATCACGTACGTGCGATAATTTAAAACGCCATTTATTCCTCTCGTGTAATAAAGTATAAAACAATTAAAAAAATATCGTGATGCCATACAGCCGCCAATTCTGGCATCGACTTCGCGACCCCGACCAGTATTTACACGATCACGGAATGCGTTCGACGTATAATAAAATGCCCTCAGAATGGTAGTCGTCGCTCGATGTAATTATTCTAGCGTATTTATACGTTTGCGTATGGCGTCGGCCAATTTTTTTCTCATTTCGATTCGTCTTACGTACGTATATAGGTAATAGTAGCGCACCCATTGCGCAAATCGAATCGATCAAATGGTTACGGCGCGCCGAATAGGTCATCGAACACCGAATCGGATCGAGGAATATCTACCGTGCGAAAAAGTAACCTGCGCGAGTGTTGGTATTTGTGTGTAAGATGAATAACGCGCATATCCATTTCAAATGAATCGACTTCATTATGACGACTCATCAGTTGCACACGTAAGAAGGAAGATGAATAGAAATTTCAAAAAATCCAACATTGAAAGTTCATATTAAATTTTCAAAGTTTCGATACATCCATTTCGACTTCATAGTTTCGATATCTCGATTTTGATTTCGATACGAAATATATCGATTTCGATAATGATATTTCGATTTCAGTACTTAGACTCTTCAACTTTAATATTTCGAAAAATCGATCTTGATTTCGATATTTTTATACATCGATTTCGATTTTGATATTTCAATAAATCTAGTTCTTCGATATTTCAATACATCGATCATGATTTAAATATTTCGATTTCGATGTCTCAACTTTTCGATATATCGATTTTGACTTCAATATTTCGATGTCACAAATTTGACATTTCAATATCGATTTTAATATTTTGACTTTGATACTTTTGTACAACGATTTTGATTTTAATATTTCGAAAAATCGATTGTGATTTCAATATTTCGATACATCGATTTTAATTCAAATATTTCGATATCGATGTCTCAAATTTGACATTTTGATATTTCGATTTTAATATTTTGACTTTGATATTTTTGTTCAACGATTTTGATTTTGATATTGATATTTCAAAAAATCGATTGTGATTTTGATATTTCGATACATCGATTTAAATTCAAATATTTCGATATCGATGTCTCAAATTTGACATTTCAATATTTCGATTTTAATATTTTGACTTTGATACTTTTGTGCAACGATTTTGATTTTAATATTTCGAAAAATCGATTGTGATTTCAATATTTTGATACATCGATTTTAATTCAAATATTTCGATATCGATGTCTCAAATTTGACATTTCAATATTTCGATTTTAATATTTTGACTTTGATACTTTTGTACAACGATTTTGATTTTAATATTTCGAAAAATCGATTGTGATTTCAATATTTTGATACATCGATTTTAATTCAAATATTTCGATATCGATTTTACTATTTTGACTTTGATACTTTTGTACAACGATTTTGATTTTAATATTCTGAAAAATCGATAGTGATTTCGATATTTTGATACATCGATTTTAATTCAAATATTTCGATGTCTCCGCTGCAATATTATGATACATCAATTTCGATTTCAATATTTAGGTCCTGATATTTCAATCATGATACTTCAAAAAATCAATTGTGATTTTGACGTTTAGATAAATCGAGTTCGACTTTGATATTTCGATGGATCAATTTTCATTTAAATATCTCGATGTCTCAACTGCAATATTTCGATGCATCGATATTGACTTCGATACATCGATTTCAACTTCAATATTTTGAAATCGATATCTCGACTTTGATATTTCGACACCTCGATTTTGATTTCGATATTTCGATAAGTCGATTTCTATATTTTGATTCCGATATTTCAATTTCAGATTCGATGTTACGATTTCTGCATTTCGAAAAGAACATTTCCATATCTCGAATTCGATATTGCTGCGTCGATTTTACTAATTCTCTTCCGATGTGTTTCCATTTCACCGCGTGGATTTCAATATGTTTATATCAATTTCGATACTTCCATATCTTGACGTTGATAATTCGATTTCGATGTATCGCTTTCGATTTTCCAACAATGATATTTCAATTTCAGAACATGGGAAATTTCCACTCGGATTTTCTTTCTTATTCGCCACATTTCCAACGTATAAAACAACTATTACACGCAAACAGTGGCGCGCTCTTTCGACGAGCCGTTTTAAATACAAGACGTATTTTTGTTTATAAATTATCCCATCACACGAATAGCTTAAAACGGCGTTATTTAAATGAATTCATAATCTCCCACGGATCGTTTACATCATTCGATAAATTAATACGACCGAAAATAACGGGTAATTTCACAAATCGACAAGAAATTCGGAACCTCGATATGTAACCATAAATGAAAACTAAATTGATTCGACCTTCGATAAGTAACGAAAACAAAAGGATATTATGAGAGAAAAAAGCACATAGGTATAAACCCAACTTCATATCATCTATCGTCTCCAACGACGAAAAAATCGAACGCGCCCAAAACCTTTATTGAAACCTAAAAATTAATTTATTGGTTCGTGAAACGAGTAATTTTAGAAATTTCCTTTCAAAATACCAACTTAAAATCGAGTACCATCTGTTTCCAAGCACACTCGTCAATATCCGCCATCGAACCAACTTCGCCAATAATTTACTTGTTTTCTCCGTAAATACGCTCGAAACGCAATAATTCGAGAGAAAGGAAGCGATAAAAAGAGAATAAACATTCGAATACGCGAATTTTGGGATCGATCCAAACAACAATCGATGATTCGCGATGAATCCTTCTTTTTTTTTAAATCACCCAAGGTCGTGTCGTTAGATTAAACACGTCGATATGGATATCACTCGAATAGACCTTACTGATTCGTAACCTCTGGCGAATTACGAATTACGAACTTGTAATTACCAAAGTCTACACAGCGGCATGACAAAACGATATAAATGCGCACGTTGCACATAAATATTACCTTTGTCGTCGAGCAGATTTGGTAATTTATTACGTCAAGATTTCTCACACTTGACGCAGATTCTACGTAAACGTTTTCAAACGTAACGCTTATCGTAACTTTGCTCTCTGAGCCAACGCTCCGAGTGCATGCGAAGATGACATGACGATAACCATACGTTCGTGCTTCACCTTACATAAATCATCGAGAAAACTGGAAAACGTTAGTCTTTCAGCAACATCTCAACTGAAATTCATCACCAAGGAAATGGACTTCGTCAAAACATCGAAATAAACTTTTAAAACATAAAAACCCCCATTGTTTTCTTCGCGTAGGAAACATCTCAAGGACACGTCTGGAAAATTCCACCGCCTCCGGAGCAGTTTGTTACTGACGCGAAATTCATATGTCATTTTTTTCTTATTAACCGCATTAATTATGCATTCGAACGTTGCATCGTCCATGTACAAATCGCTTCGCGAAGAACGGAGAAAAATCCGCTTCGAGTTCGATACGCAAACTCATTTCTCTCGTGTCATTTACGAGACATGTTTATCAACGTAGGTGCGAGACGGAAATTAACACCTTTCTCTCGCATTCATACCCGATCACGGCGACGTGCCGAAATCTAGGACAAAACACAAGAAATTCAAAGTGTGCCATTCTTTTGTTTACGACCACGACGACGCGAACGCGCCGAAATAATTTCAACCATCTAGACGCAGTTCCGTTTCAATAAAATTCTCCTATCACGTTTCGCTTGACGTAAGAAATACACTCTTGCTTGCATATGCGATCGTGTTAAGGCGTTCATGAAGCTAAAACGACCAAGTTGCGAGAAAAATGGATGTTTGGAGCGAAATGTATAACTTTAAGGCATTAGTTCGTATTCCTCGGAAAAAGAAGCAAAATTCACTTGCATTCTCGAGATGGTTCCGGCAAACGATTTCAAATTCAACCGAACGTGACCTTGCTTTACGTATAATCGCTAGATTCAGTTGATTTGTAGATTCGAATCAATTCAATCGATTATCGATAATCACGTAAAATCCGCCGTATCGATGGAATGACAAAACAGATCAGATTTCAGCGAGTCGACCAATCGATAATTTTTCAAGTGATGAGGATTTACCAAAGAAGACATTCAAAACGTGAGACGGAAATTTTAACGAATTCGAAGATGAGACAAGGAGAACGCAGAGTAGTCAATTTTGTAATCCATTCGAATATTTCAACTTAGAATTTCGATTTTGATATTTTAATTTTAGCATTTTGATTTCGATACATCGATTTTCATAATTCGACTTTTCAATATCGATTTATCGATTTTAATTGTTCAATTTCAAATTTGATGTTGTTGTTTCAACATACTGATGATGTCTGATTCACACGCTCGTACTGCATCAAACACTTCAAAGTGTCTGATTCACACATTGCCAACCTTTGAATGCAAGTATCAAAATGCATGTCTCACACACTGGTACTGCATCAAACACTCCACAAAGTTTTTAATTCACAAGTAGCCAACCTTTGAATGCGAATATCAAAGTGTATGCTTCACACACAGTCTCTGATTCACAAACTAGTACTGCATAAAACACTCCAAAGTGTCTGATTCACACACTAGTACAGCATCAAACACTCTAAAGTGTCTGACTCACACACCAGTACAGCATCAAACACTCCAAAGTGTCTGACTCTCATACCAGTACAGCATCAAACACCCTAAAGTGTCTGACTCACACACTGGTACTGCATCAAACACTCCAAAGTGTCTGATTCACACACTAGTACTGCATCAAACACTCCAAAGTGTCTAATTCACACACAGTCTCTGATTCACACACTGATAACTATTGAACGCGAGTATCAAAGTGTATGCCTCACACACTAGTACCTCATCAAACACTTTAAAGTGTCTGACTCACACACTAGTACTGCATCAAACACTCCAAAGTTCTGATTCACACACTAGTACTGCATAAAACACTCCAAAGTGTCTGATTCACACACTAGTACTGAATCAAACACTCTAAAGTGTCTGACTCACACACTAGTAGCATCAAACACTCTAAAGTGTCTGACTCACACACTAGTACTGCATCAAACACTCCAAAGTGTCTGATTCACACACTAGTACTGCATCAAACACTCCAAAGTGTCTAATTCACACACAGTCTCTGATTCACACACTGATAACTATTGAACGCGAGTATCAAAGTGTATGCCTCACACACTAGTACCTCATCAAACGCTTTCAAGTGTCTGATTCACAAACTGTGACTAACTCACACACTCTCACTGCATCAAACACTTCAAAGTATCTAACACACACAGAGTTAGTATCTGATTCACACACTGGTACTGCATTAAACACAGCCAAGTGTATTTAGAGTGTATGATCAAACACCAGCACTGGATGAAGCATTGCTGCGTCAGGTCAAGCCCCCTCCCCCCACCACTTCTCATATAAAAACTCATTTCAAGTTGGAAAAAGGAAGCTTCCACATCCGTTTCGAAATTATACAACATTTCGACTTCTCGGTTCCTATAGTTCGAGTTTTTTTCGTTTTCATACCATAAAAACGTATCTTTCGCAGGAAATTTGTTATTTCGCAGGAAATTTATCAAATATTACACGTTCGATGTGTTCCGATAAACGAGGAAAGTTTCGTTTACGATGGAAATTCAAAAACCTCGGTGATTTGGTCACAATATCGGAATGCCCTTCATTAAGTATCTCAATTTTCAGGAAACATCTCGTAATTACACCTTCATCGATGGAACATTACGGCGCATTTAAATTGATTTCATTCCATATAACTTCCAACTTCTTTTAATGAAGTACGAGAAGTTTCCAGCAATTAATCCGAATCGATTGAACTTGTCGTTGCGAAATTCAAAATAAACGAACTGAGCTTACGTCAAAGGAACGAAACGCTTCCAAAAAGTTTACACTCGGCGAATAATTTTAACAAAAAAAAAAATCATAAGCAAACATAAAAGAAAACGGTGAAACCGTATACGAGACGTCGTCGTGTAATTTACGACAAAATAAAAATAAGAAAAAAAAGTACTTAATGAGTTTTTGTATATAACGGGGCCGCACAATATAGAATGAATTTCGCCTCTTAATGAACCTCGTCGTCGTCGTCGTCGCAACAATAATTCGTGAGAATGAACGATTTTTTCATAATTTTCTTTTCCTTTTAGAAAAATTATCAACGGACGCGTTTTTACATTTTTTCATCCATATTCGTTTCGACCTAATATCGTCGCAAATACATCGAACGCTCGAATATTCACATTTCGGTGAGATCAAGTTATGTATTTGGATCAAGTCGATGATATATTTCGCGAGTAAAATTACGAGCGTATTTGGTGAAAGTTTTTTTTTCATCTTGAAAGTGGAGTTACACATCTTCAAATGTACCGGAAACTCCGTCAGATTACTTTTTCCGACGATGGTGATGAAAAATTGAAAATATACGGCGACAAGTGAAGGATAAAGAAACCGTAGAAAGTCCACTGTGCGTTCCTCCCAAATACCAAACATTCGGGGTGTTTCGAGAAATGCCCGAAAAATTTCCAACATGATGGAAAATCAAATAAAGATAATCGGATCGAATGCACGAAGAAGAAACCATCGCAAATCTTAGTCGATTAAATCCAACAATTTCGCGTTCATTTTCAACGACGCGTTTAATTGGTGAAATTGTATCGGAAAAGTTTTCAAGGTTTGGGTGTTTCGCTTGAGCGCAGTTTGACCCAGTTTTTTAGGCGGGGTTTTTCTCCCTACGTTTCATCCCGCGTACGCCAAACGATCGAATTCCGACCTTGGACGTGATCGTGAAATTTGGGTTTACTTTCGCCCATCCACTCGCGAGTGGGTGTTTTTGACGGGTTATGCGAGGTAGGCAACGTTGACAGAAGATTCCAGCGTGTAATATTTAGTTTTCGACTCGTTGCGAATTTTCACTTTCCGCTGTTTCCTTTCGCGAATCAACGTGTGGTAATTTTCGACCCTATTTTCGTCTCTTTCACGCAGACCGTTTGTTTTGCGTTCGTGTGGAAAATTGAACGTCCTAAATAACGCGCAGAAATTGATCGCGTATTTTAATAATTTCGTCGAAAATAATTCCGTGTTCGTGGCGCGATTCGTGTGTACTCGATCAACAAAAAGAAAACAGAATACAGAAATAGGTCAAAGGGAAGGAAAAAATCATTGTTGCAGGGACACAACATCAGTGGCTGGACTTTTCCACCGAGATTCTTTTTTCGCATAATTTCGTCGTTTATTCGAATTCCATTCGTTCTCATTAATTAATCGGACTTGCACATTAAACACTAAATTGAAATATTTCAGAATCTCAAGCAGGGTTTCAATACTTTTTCACCACCTTGTAGTCTAATTTTCCAAAACCTCGCTCCATCTCCGCTCCTACTTCCATTTCCCATCCACTAAGTCAAATTTCAGATAAGAAGAGAATCTGTATTTTAAAAAATCAATTTAAAATTATAAAAAAATAAACGCATTATACGCTTATTTAAAAAAATATATATGACGTCACATATTCCGACAGTGTTGCCAATTCTGAAAAATTGCCAATCTTCCATCAAAAATGAACAACTTTTTATATTTTTTCAAAAATATCTCGTATCTTGTTTTTTTTTACTCTTGCATTACTTTTTAACAAAATTCACTACTTTTTCACCACATTTTCATGGGCTTCTCGACCCCCCCCCCCACCTCTCGCCTTACATCTCTGCCAAATTTCAGATTAGAAGAGAATCTGTATTTAGAAAAAAAAAAACAAAATTGAAATTGTAAAAAATAAACGAGTTATATGCATATTTGAAAAGATACATATGACGTCACTTATTTCAACAGTGCTGCCAATTCACGAAAAAATTGCCAATCATTTATCAAAAATGAACAATCTTTGTGTATTTTTTTAAAAACATTTCGTATCTGGGTTTTTTCATTGTTGCGCTACTTTTAAACAAAATTCACTACTTTTTCACTACTTTTATAATCCAATTTTTAAAATCACTATTTTTTCACTACTTTTACTACCTGTTGAATACCCTGTCAAAAATGACCAAAACCTCTTATGAATCAATTTAGAAAAAGCGAAGAAAAAAAATGAAAACTTCAGACTCCCATAAAACAAGTGTTACCAACGTTGGTAATTTTTCACCAAAATTAGCAACACTTCGACTTGACAAATCATTTTAGTAAATTTTCAGGTACGTAATTTTTCAAAATTTTGCAAAGGAATGAATTTTTGAACTAATTTTATTTCTGTTAGACTTCGTTATAGCTGAATAAAAAAAATATATTAAAAATTTAGTAATCAGTTTCATTTTAATTTGAATTTTGAAATTTCAGTCAGACTGTACCATTTAGTGTAATAGTCTTCAATTCTATCAATTTCTCCCATCAATTTAAAACCTACTCCGGACATATTTTATTTCTTGGAAAAAATGGGTATTTTATTCGAGTCATTATCATCGGTAAAGTTCGTAAATGGAAACATAAAAATTTCCTTTACCTTATACTCCTCCTAAAAATCCAATAAATAATACTAATTTCAATAAAATATTATTCAATTCGACTTGAAGCAATAAAGGTTTAATGATGATGAAATTGTTGGGTTGGTAGCCCTGCTAATAGAGTAGCTTTTTTTCCAATCACGAAAACTTGAAATTAACGATAACTATTCGTATAACCCCCTCCCCCTCTAAAAAATTCAAGTACATGAGGTAAAAAAAATGCCTAATCTCTCAACTACCCCTTCCCAACCATCACCCGTTACCTACCCAAAGAAAAATTCTTGCTACGTGGCTGTGAAAAATAAATCAAAAATTCACCTCATCATCACGTATTTATAGAACGGCGCTGAAAATTCACTCCAAAAATAAAGCTACCTTGCTTCTTAATTTTCGTTAATTTTTTTTCAATTCCAAATTTAAATAACTTCGATTAATTTTTTTTTCAATTATTACCTAAAATTCGCTACGATTCGAAAACGATCGAAAAGGACCACCACGATGAACGACTTTGAGCACATTTCATGAAGCTTAGATTCATCGTGAGATATATAGAAGGCGGAAGTGGTCCCTAAAAAAGCATCTTTATTTCATTAAAATTCAATACGTCGAGTACGAGACAGTTCATCAATTGAAATATATTCAACACAAAGGAACGTCGTCGGTAACATCGAAGCTAATTAATTTTCCACGCACAAAGAACCTCTCTCATTTCGGTTAATACGATCTCCAGGCAACTTTTTTAATTACACTGCTGCCCAAAAATGTCCGGTGATTTTCAAATCTCGTGAATATTCTTTCATATATTTTTTCTGAAATTCCAACTCGTTAGAATTTTTTTCTTCGAGCAAATTGCAATTTTCGACGATCCACCTCGTCGGTAAAAATTTTCAAGGCATCCACGGGCGGTAAACATTAAGTAAAAGCATCGCGGCTGTAAGCCGCCCCGAATCACGCTAAATCCACCGCATTCACGACGGTATTACAAAACATGACCTTGGCTTATGTCTGAAATGCTTATGCAAATTGGCCACGTACACGAATCACGAAAGATGAAATTCTCAGTACAAATATTTCGCATGTTTGAGAAAAAAGCAAACACCAAATATCTGGTTGCTTTTCGCGCGAAAAAAATTACATCTCGTAATTCTGCAAGTGTACGTTGGCGGAATAAAAAGCTGACTTTTATTTGCGAAATTGACCTTGTCACCGGTTACATAAATATTTAACAATGGCGGCGGCTCACGATTGAGAAAATAGGCGTATCCGCGATGACTTAATACATTACACGAAAAATTTTCGAGCATGTTGAGTATTTCTTTGCTATCAAATCCATCGGTCGCGAAACCTAGAAGTAATTATCTAATTACAATATCAAGGTCTAACTCAAGGCATAGCGTCTTATAAAATCACCCTCGGCTCGGCCCCGAATCGCGCCGAGCACGTGAACGTCTCCTGTCGAAATGAAATTATGCAATCGATACGGTTAAAAGGTCGAAATATCGCGTTATACGGCCGACACGGCGACACCGTTGTTTTTCACCGTCGAAAATTAATACCTAAGGCTGCATCCAAGACCAACCGGTGCTAATTCCGCCTCCGACTACGCTTATCACGTGTAAACCTAAAGCTCCGCGAAACATGTGGAGCTCCAGCGCGATCACACTTCGAAATTCGCGCGCGAATTCGACGCCATACGTAAACGTGTTCCAATGCTTCTTCGAGTACGCGATATAAAACAAAATCCGCTGTCTACCGTGGCCAAGATTAACGAGCGTACGCGAAATTACCTGCTCGACGAAATCCTCGAGACGAGGTATTTTTGCAAACGATGCTTATGTAATCGGCGTCGTTCAAAGGGGATAAAAAACGAGCCCGAGATTTATAACGTCGACGATGGGCGACGAAATTATATTTCGGCATCGGCGCCAAACGTCACGTGTCGCTTCTTACTTGAGAACTGAATGGGAAAGTAAATACGGCCAAACTACCAATTAGATCTTCCAAGTACTCACCTAAAACAAACAAAAAACAACAAAAATTAATCTCCAATATGAAAATTAGATCATCATACGCTTGGGTTCTAATTTTGATCGATTTTTGCACCTTCTTACGAACACACTACTTCGGTCCCCTCTCAGAAGAAAAATTTATTAACCGTTGAAAAAACTTCCAAAATGAGCAATACCAATGTTACCAGTTCAATCAACTCAAAAAGATGTCGATGTTTAAAATCGTAAAAAAGTTATGTCTACAGTAATTTTGAAAAAATCGTCGATTTTCTCAAGCGCAACAACATTAAAGAATTTCGATGGTATTTTTACTATTTTTAGATATTTTCGAGAAAAAATATTTAAATGCTATCTTTGGCAATTAATTTAAACGAAGTCCTAAGTAATGAAAATTATTCCAAATTATTTGAATATTCAAAAAAAATAAATAAATAAATAAAAACGCATAATTCGGGTAATTTCTTGATTTTTTTCCATTATCGAAGGCTAAATTACATACAGTGGTCAAATCAGTGTTGCCAGTTAAATCCATTCAAAACAATTTTCATATTAAAAATTGCAAAAAAGTGATTTTCGTGAGTAGCAATTCTGAAAAAATTATAGGATTTCCTCAAGCGCAACAACATTAAAAAATTTCGATGATATATTTGATATTTTCGAGAAAAAAAATTTCTAACTGTTATTTTTGGCAACTAATTTAAACGAAATCCCAAGTAATGAAGATTTTTCCAAATTACTTGAATACAATTCGGAAAAATTCAACATTTTAAAATTACTGTAAGAGCAAAATTTTTGTGAATTTTTCTGCTGATAATAGGCAAAAATCTCGTCTAAATTGTTTCGACTTTATTCCCCCCCCCCCCTAAAAATTTTGTTTTTTAAATTATTTGCCCTTTTGGAAGAAAAGTGAAACAAACATTGAAAATTATAGAAATGTGACCGCTATGATTCACTTCACCTCCCCTCCCCCCTCCGCCATTAATTGGTTTAAAACTAATATAAAAACATGACGTGAAGCGCAGTAGCATTTCGAGAAAAAGGGAAGAGAAGCTACTTCGAACCGAAAAAATAACATTTTTTTGAACATTTCGATTTCGACAATCATTTCATTCGAAGAAAACAAGTTCCTGGTATAATTTGGTATTTGTTAATTTCATGCGAACTCCCCTTGGGCTGATTTCTTTGCACACAGCTCTGCACGTTACGTGGCCACAAGGCGTACTCTACAATTTGGACGCCAATTTACAACATATTTACTAAGTTTACACCTTCGATTAACGCACCGAAACGTCGCCTCGTCGCCATTTCGCTGCAACATTACGCGAACTTCATCTTATTACGGAACACGCGACGGTAATATTTGATACACATTTCGAAACCCATTAAAATTGTAACATTTAACGACCTTTAACGCCCAACACCGCCGCGATAGTAAACAAATTTCGCGATTGATTTCTAATAAAGTACGGTTTTTTTCCACGTTCGAATGTGTTGGCGTGTATTTCGCAAAATTTCACATACACGCTACGTGACGCGATAAATTTACGATTTCTTGACGACGCTGGGCATTGCGAGATAATTTTAGCGTTGTTTGATCAACCCCATCGTAACGTGCACATCGGACGGTATTCTTATCACGAAATTTGTCGCAGGCTATTTATCAAATAGGGAATTAGGCCACGGTTGTGGTCGATAGGAGGAATTTTTCTACTTTCGTGGCGGCGATTTTAGACGCGAATTTCGATGGCGGCGATGACGTCACGTATTTTCTTTGCGTCCGATTTACAAGATAATTGAACTTTTTAGGGGCTGATTTCAAATTGGTGCTTTCCTCGTTGGTGTTACATTTACGTGTATAATGTTAACGACTTGATATGTTGGAAATTTCACGAGAAATATTTTTGGTTATTATTAATTTTTTCGTGGATCCACTTTTCCGCCTCAAAATCCATATTACGAAATGTCTCTTCTTTGTCCATCGAAAAGGTCGCCATTTTGTATGAACACTCGACTTGAATTTTTTGAAACTTATTTTCATGTCACTTCGTGACAATGATGTTCATCAGATGTTGTTTGACGTCACATGCCACTCGTAACAATGACACGTCATCGTAAAAATGACTGTCATCATATCATGTCACGCGACATGTTACCACGACATGATCACGTGCCACTCTTGACCATGTCACGTCACCATAACAATGACTTGTCATCATATCATGTCACGCGACGTGTTACCATGACATGATCACGTGCCGCTCCTGACCATGTCACGTCACCATAACAATGACTTGTCATCATATCATGTCACGTGACATGTTACCATGACATGATCACACGTCACTCCTGACTATGACAATGAATTGTCATCTATGACATGGTATGTGACATGAAAATATCAGAATTATCACTCCTGGCCATGTCACGTCACCATACCAATGACGTGTCATCATATCATGTCACGTGACATGTGACTATAACAATGAATTGTCATCTATGACATGGTATGTGACATGAAAATATCAAAATTAGTCGCCATGACGATGGTTACTATGACAACCGTGTGACACTTTTTTGTGATGATTTCAAATTCTGTGTGCCATAGCCAAGACACGAAAATGTCAAAACTCCATTTTCTGTTGAATCAACAGAAGATGCAAACCTCCGAGGGAGGGGTTCCCAGACTACGAACGTGATCACGTCACGATACATTTACTCGGTTCCGCTACAAAGTGCGTATCATAGGTCAACCAAATGATGGAAAAAAAATATACCGCTTCGTTTATACATATCGATACCGAACCACGCCTCGATTCCAATACAGACTCAATTTGTAACGCGTACAATGGCTGAAAAAACTCACCAAGGTTGACATTTCAGCGACACGAACGTTCGTATATTAACGTTAACGCTTCCATAAATTATGCACGTCTAATCGAGCATTTAAACGGGACAACGGTCCGAAAAAAAAAAACGAGCTCCACATAGTAAATTTAATATACTCGAGTTTTTCGAATTTATTAACGTTGTTGAAAATTTCTTCGCAACGGCGACGTTATACGCGTAAATTATGCAAATAGCTGCCTCCCAGACGAGGCTCGTAAGCGGAAAAAGTCCGCATACTGCCTCTTCGTTCTGCGGTCTCGTGCATTTACTAATAAACCGTAGACTTCGGTGTCGTAAAAATTCACCGAGTTTTTTGGGAGATCGATCGTACAGTGAAACGTGGAAAATTACGTTGAACGAGCAGATGCAACATGCAACAGAGGTTATTGACTCGTGTACCGAAAATAATCCCATCCTATTTTTCGGATGGGTTTAAAAACAGTGAAAAAGTACTCGCACTAAGCATATCTGGTACTATTCTCACGTTAAAAATTAAATCGCGCTTTCATTGAATGAAATGAGACTCCTACGCTCGTGCGGCCAGGTGACGTATTCCTTTTCTTCTAAACCAACGAAACTAGTTCAGGAGTCGATGGTGTACGCGTGTTCGTATATATGCAAAAAGGAAGTCATTTTAACCTAGTTTTTCGCATTGTACACCGTGTCTATGCATATGGTCGTGTTCCAGACAGCGAATTTTTTTCACTTCGCGTTGCCATCGTGAGCGAAGCTCGTCGCGGATATTTGTTTATGGCTTTGAAATGTACGTTCCAGGTGGAAATTACTTTCCGATGTTGCCTCGTCGAACGTTCTCCTTAGTTTACCCTTGGTAATCGCTCGTTGAGAGGTTCTCGTTACATTGCTTTGTCGAGGCAGACGTTCAATAGTATGGCGGATCTTTTAGGGCCGTTGGAATCGCCAAAAAATATCAATTAGGTCCGGAGTTATTCATTTTTCAGGTTTTCAAGTTCTGCGATGCTGTGACGTCATAGTGCGGGACTAGGAAATCACGATGAAAATTTGAATAATCAATTGTCGCAGAAAATCGACCATGGTACTCAAAATGGAGGAAATTTTCTGCCGAGTCGAATGGCGCAAAGCACGACATGATCCGAACATCCATTCTCAAGATTTCAAACAAGCTGAATTATTCATTCAATGTTGCGACGTTGCCAATTTGTTGTTTCATATTTATATTTTGCAATGAGAATTTATAAAATGATAATTAGCGAAGTTATCTTGAAAATTAAATCCTACATTGTGAAACCCGCCTTGTCTTCTATCTCTACCGCAGGTAATCGTGTATCCACGGCGGCATATTATGTCATCTGCGGTAATGAGCCGCTGCCCAGCTTGCCGGGTAAATTTATTCTTGGTGCCGGTAGATTTCGTCAGCTGCGGAGGCCGAGATTATTGGTACCACCTGCGCTGAGTGAGACAATCACTCAAAGTACACATCAAAAGTGTGAGCAGCATACTTTTTGATACTCGCACTCAAGAGTGTTTGACGCAGTTTCTGTGTGTGAATCACACACTTCAAAAGTGTGTGCAGCATACTCTTTGATACTCACACTCAAGAGTGTTTGACGCAGTTTCTGTGCGTGAATCACGCACTTCCAAAGTGTGAGCGGCATACTCTTTGATACTCGCACTCAACATGTTTGACGCAGTTTCTGCGTGTGAATCACACACTTCATAAGTGTGTAGAGTGTGTAGAGCATGCATTATATCAATGTGAAGTTTCAACACATCCAGACGCTACTTCCAAAATACGCTCCGAGTAAAAATAAAACGAAACAGAGGTCAACGACCCATGCATGTATACTCAGGTGCGTCGCGACCATCGAATTCGGCCACCAAACGTACACCAAATTCGCACCACGCTGATAACATCGTCAATCGGGCATCGCTCCAACGAAAATATTTTTAATACATCAATGTATAGTGTAATTTCTGGCAACGGTTGTATCGCTAATACCTCGGTCGCGCTCGAAATCGGCCATATTCGCGATAAAAATCACCTCTTGAACCTTGGCCCGGTCGTACCACGTGCCAATGCAACGTTGCACATCGGTATTTTGACGTTCGAGGTATACCGAAGAATCCGAAAGCTGTGGGTTATTTTTTTCGACACACTAACCGTCGGAAAAAGTACCGCATTGGCTTTCTCCGTCATTGTGACGTAATGCGGATATATCGACGCGACGCGACGTTTCATTGCGACATCTCGTGACGCGGCCATTTACGAGGAGAGTTCCCGGACGATACCCGGAGAATCTTTTTTTATGTTTTTTGGATATGAGTGTTCGTTTGGGGGCTCAAAAATTAATAGATTCAATTAAACGAAGGAGTCAACTGTCAACTGCAACTCGCTCCTTAAATTTTAACATTTCCTAGCGATTTCATCGTTAAAACGTAACTTCGCAGTTACACGTATAATACCTTCACTACGAGTGATCTCATCATCAACGCTGATAAGTCACATCGTGAAACCATAGTCTGGTAGTTTTCCTCATATCGTAAATCTTGGTGATCGATTTACTGTAACAGGTGCGCCGACGGCTCGTGTATCGGTATCGATAATAAATAAAAGATAAAAAGATAATATCGTTTACATACGAAGTACTTGGGCAAAATTAAACTTCGAAATTAATCAACCGAAACGTCCCTGCGTCGAAAAATAACGTCGGCTTCCGCATTCGCAAATATTTATTTTTTATTCTTTACCATTCGATTGACGTAATTGGAATTCTTGGTACTTTCCTCAATTCTTAGTTTGCCCTGAAGATCGACTTCCTAATCCGCGCCATTTCGCTCAAAACCAAACTCCGACGTGGAAACCTCGCAACGAGTAAACAGGTGCGCCATGTTAGGCCATTATTATCTCAACTTTTAAACATTTACATTATAAAGATACGCTCACAAAACATGACTCGTTCACCTATACACACCCAAATCCAACGTATACAGTATTACGAATCCTTTATGTACACCAAACCAATCCCGAAGGCGTGGTGTACTAAAGTCGACCAAGTTTTTACGAGTATTTTTCCTCCGTTGTGGGGGCCCGGATTGCGGAGGGGTTTCGTATGAATCTACATACGTTGTATTTTAATTTGTTGCTTTTTGACGTGATATCTCTGTACAGAACGTTTAAAAGGGGGGAGAAAATCGAAAGGAAGAAGGCAAAAATTCGGAATACGATTAATACTCTAATATTACAGGAGAACTTAGCCGTAAATGTTCACTTTATAACTTGTCTACTTTAATAATATTTTTTTTCAGATTTTTTCAATCCCTTAAAGCCCTTTAAAATACACATTTCAAAATTTTCAAACGAGATTCACCCCCCCCCTCCCTCAAAAAAAAGTTGACAGTAAAAAAAAATATTATACGGTGAATCGATGTAATATGCATCGATAAACTGAAAATCAGAATTTTTGGAGCTCGGGCACAAACTAAAATCCCATAGAAGTCACTACAGGACGCCATTTTTGAGCCTAAATCGAACCACATATGAGACGTTCCGTATAAAAAGGGACACAGATGGCGGAAATGTGATTTCGAGAAAATCGCAAAAACAGGTTTGTAGGGCAAAATTATCGAAAATGGGGTTTTGACTGATTCTTATAGAGAATTTCACGCTCTTTCCTGTGGTATAAGTGGCGAGTCCAAATAGAGTGCGCAAGCTGCCGTAAATTGTGTACAGAATTCAATTTTGTTTCGGCATGAAACAGTCAGATTTTACTAGGACGCATTTCACAAGTTTTCAAAAAAATAAAAAATTCACCAATCGTCACCAAAATTCACCCAATTGTAGTTCTAGACATGCTGAACACACTGTAAAATTTTTATTTCGATTGGTCAAGTTTTACTCAAGTTATAGTCGAACAAAATGAAAAAAAATGTAACGAAAACTTTAAACGCGTTTTTCTCAAAACTATGTTTTTTGGTATCTTAATTTCAAAAAATCATAACTCATCGTGAAATTAACAAAAAGTATACTTCTTTTATATCATTTTAAAGAGAATTTCATCTACTTTCCGATGGTGGACTTAACTCAATTTTCACGAATCCGCCATCTGTGTCCCTTTTCATACGGAACGTCTCATATATTTTTCCCGTTAAAATATTTTTTAACGTGTTTAAAATATTCGTAAGAAGAAAAAACTTCATATGCAATGAACCGAAAAAATCGATAGTTTCCGCGTAAAAAATTATCGCAAAATAGCGAACGTACGCCCGTCAAGTTGATACGGGCCACCGTGTACTAGCGGAAGATCTACGCTCACGCGCCACAACCGCGGTATCTTGAAAAACCCCGCGTGCAAACAACGGAAAGCGGCGGTGACGGGCGAAATGATTCGCGCTAAAATTATTAAAAATTAGGCATTTTTCAACATTTTTCAAACAATCTAATTTTGAAAGTAATCCCTCCCTCCTCCTCCCCCTCACAGAAAAAGAGATCCTTTACTTCAACTTTACAATTTTCCTATTTAAGAAATAATTCAAACGAAGCAATGGGGCAGTAGATCACACTATATTCATGTCATTAACGTTAAATTTGACGAAATTTACAATATAGAATATCGCCAAATAAATACTTAAATTACCATAGTTACGCTTCAGCTCATAACTATGCAAAAAAAGACAAAAAAATAATTAAACTATAGACACACGACATGATTTTGTTATCTCAATCCCCCCCCCCGGTTCTACGAGCATCCGTTAATTTCTCGACAATTAAATTAATTAAATTCGTAATATTTACATCACGAAAATTATTACAAAATTTATCAACATACGAAATCAATCCATTTGAATAAAATTACAAATTCTTCCATCTACATCGCAGACCAATCTTTTTTTCAATTACTCCTTATAACGACGCTAATTACGAAACCTCAATTAGGGCGACATCGACATAAAAATTTAATTACTTGGAAATCTGGGTGAAAGACGAAGATACTCGAGACCGTAATGCGACTCGAACTAATCAAAAGAAAATTACTCGTATCGACGCGAAAGCAGCCAATTAAGGGACGAAAAAATTTGCGTGTAGGGAATTCGTATATATTTTGTGTTTTTATTGTGACATTGACCAACTTTAGAAGGCTTCAATCTTTCTAGCGTTCGCGTTGTGTATCGTAAAATGAAAAAAAAAAGTGCGTTAGAATTTTTTCTTTTTTTTTATAGCCTCACAAAATCGATTTTTTCTCGCGGATGGTAGGTAATTACACTCTACTTGGGTAAATTCCACCTTTCGAGTGTTCGCCGCGCCGTCGAGTATACTTGTATTTTTCCTGCTCGATAAGCCCGACAACGTTCGACGAAGGTAATTAGCCGGCGAAGTTTTTACAATACACGTCGCGCTATTTGACGAGCGAATTTTGACCGTGTTCGGAGCGTATCGCGTGTATTAACCCTTTCGGACACGATGGAGGGATCGGTAGGGAGAAGGAGGGCGGTGAAGGGAAGATTTGGGTGATTACCTACTCTCTCGGGTTGAAGTTCCTTTTAATGACTTTTTCACCGTTTCGCAACACGATTTGTACATCAACTTTTGGGAAAATATTGAAAGCCTGCAGCAGGTAAGATAGATAAATTTGGATATGACTCAATTCTGGGGTATTTTTTTGGACTAAGTGAAAGTTTTGAGATTTGAAATTCTCAAAATATGTTTCAAGGTCATTTTTGAGGTGTAAAAATTATAGACAATTTTTTAGAATGTTTTTACTCAAAATTCGCCACTATTTAGTTACACTTCGATCGACTAAAAGTGCTCAGGAATATTTAAATAATTGATAAGTTTTTCAAGGTCATGCTTCCCAGATGCCATCAAGATATTCACCAAGACGTCTTCATTTTTTGGAGGGAAAAAGCTCCTTCTCTCTAGTACACGCAATTAATTTTAAAAAATCGGATTTCCGATGTTTTCCTTTTTTCCGGCGATATTCGAACCACTCTAATGAAATCGATTCAGCTCGATGCAGTAACGAAGGCGAATATCGAAGTAATAGATTTAATTCTCGAAACGAAAGTAGGGAAAGGATTCACGCGAACGTGATTACGATAATGCGAAAATTCTGTAAAGCGTTCGAGCGTGTAGGTAATTGGTATTTTTAGAATGTACAGAGAGGATGGCACATTTGCACGATTTAACCGACGTATAAATAAGCGTAAATGTATGTACGGTACGTACCATATATCGGCGAACCGTGCTCTTCTTCTGTGCCACGATATACCCTTTTCATATATAAGATTGCTTTAGTTTTTATATGGAACGATTTTGCCCAACCTCATCATAAACTTTTTCAAT
>QBDW01002086.1:0-11735 GCA_003261595.1 Maconellicoccus hirsutus
GGTGTTGTTGCCGCTGTTTTACTGACAAAATGTTCGTTGTTGGATTGTTTAGTATAATTGTTGTATACAAAATTGTTATAATATTGTTATGGTTATCATTGTTGTAAAAGTGATTATCATGAAATTGTTATTGTTGTTGTTGTTGTTACTGTCATTGTTGTTGTGGTTGTTGTTGTAGTCACTGTTATTGTCGTCATCGTCATCATTGTTGTTATTATTATTGTTGTTGGTGTTGTTGTTGTTGTTGTTGTTGTTGTGTGCTTCTTGTTCTTGCTGTTGTTGTCGTTTTTATTGTTGTTCTACTGACAACATAATTGTTGAATTGTTCCATATAATTGTTGGAAAATGGATCATCTTGAATTTGTTACTGTATCGACGATATCATTGTTGTAAAAGTGATTATCATGAAATTGTTGTTGTTACTGTTGGTGTTGTTGCCGCTGTTTTACTGACAAAATGTTCGTTGTTGGATTGTTTAGTATAATTGTTGTATACAAAATTGTTATAATATTGTTATGGTTATCATTGTTGTAAAAGTGATTATCATGAAATTGTTATTGTTGTTGTTGTTGTTGTTGTTACTGTCATTGTTGTTGTGGTTGTTGTTGTAGTCACTGTTATTGTCGTCATCGTCATCATTGTTGTTATTATTATTGTTGTTGGTGTTGTTGTTGTTGTGTGCTTCTTGTTCTTGCTGTTGTTGTCGTTTTTGTTGTTGTTCTACCGACAATATAATTGTTGAATTGTTCCATATAATTGTTGGAAAATGGATCATCTTGAATTCGTTACTGGACCGACGATATCATTGTTGTAAAAGTGATTATCATGAAATTGTTGTTGTTACTGTTGGTGTTGTTGCCGCTGTTTTACTGACAAAATGTTCGTTGTTGGATTGTTTAGTATAATTGTTGTATACAAGATTGTTATAATATTGTTATGGTTATCATTGTTGTAAAAGTGATTATCATAAAATTGTTGTTACTGTTGGTGTTGTTGCTGCTGTTTTACTGACAACATGTTCGTTGTTGGATTGTTTAGTATAATTGTTGTATACAAGATTGTTATAATATTGTTATGGTTATCATTGTTGTAAAAGTGATTATCATGAGATTGTTATTGTTATTGTTGTTGTTGTCGTTGCTGTTTACCGACAAGATGATTGTTGTTGGATTGTTTAGAATAATTGTTGTATACAAGATTTTTGTAATATTGTTATGGTTGTTGTTGTCGCTATTATTGTTTTTGTTGTATTGCTCTGCGTTGCTGTTATGAAAGGTGTTGTTAAAAAGTTGTTCTTATTATTGATGCTTGCTTCCTCCATCGAAGTGTGATTGTTGTCGAGTAATTTTATCAGATTCTAGTACTTGATGCTACCTTTATGTAGTTGTTGGTGTTTCAATTGGTCGATAAATTGCTCAAATGTAGATTGCGCCTGCTCTCCTCTCTATTTACATCGCTTCGCACAATAAACCAACGCGTGCTTCGGATCTGTATTTTTTGTAGCTTCCTTTATCCTTCACGCGTGTAAAATTTCATTAGAATCGTTTTCAAAGAGATGCCTCGATTTTGAAATGGTTTCCATGAATAGAGTACTTTCATGGAAGGACACGGCGTCGCGGTTAAAAACTGGAAAAAAATTCCGATTCGTGAAAAGATACGAAATAGGTACTTTATTGGGCTGCTCGTGAAAGATGTTTGTGCCTTGTGGCTGGGGGAAAAAAGATGAAAACTTTGAAGTGCTGGTTTCAGCAACGACGATGGTTTTTTTTTCCATCGAACGGATACGCGCGGATTTCTGCGTTTGAACAGAGGATTAGTGGTTTTTTGCACGCGTACCTAAGGTGGTTTCGTTCTTTTGCAACATGCTGAGAGAATAAAAGACAAAAACCGTTTCGAATATTTGGTCAAGGGAATCGGCGAAACGAGGAAGTCGAAAGGTCTACTCATATCGGAGCGAGATACGGTTACGCGAACGTGTCGAATACGAGAGAGAGATAATTACATGTAAAAAAAACCACCGAGTCGCACCGGCCGCGAAGAGGAGAGGTGTAGCGTGCAAATGACCGTTTTTGTCGTATCCGATGAAACCAGTTATTACACGATAGCGGTGACATTGTAACCGTTCGTCAGAGTTATTGTGGAAGGCGCGCTTTTTTTTTCCACTGTACAAGTGTCGTCATCGTTACGCAGGTAAAAAATCTCGCGACGAGGTATTTAAAGGTCGCGAAAAGGCCCTTTCTAATGCGAAGGTTGAAGAGTTTCTGGTTGATTGAGTCCTGTTGTGTCGTCTCTGTGGCGCGTGGTTTTTGTAATTCGATACGAAAATGTGCGCTTATCGAGAGTTATCCGGAGAACGCGACTCGGTGATATTTTATCCTTAAAAGGTTTCCGACGAATTATCCGACGAGGATCTGATTTCGTGTTTTCCTACGAAATCCGTGCCTCGTCGATGTGCAGGAATTGCCGAAAGGACGGAGATTCGGGTTGTACTCGTAGGTGGTGGTTTGTCGGGCGTGTGCTAATTGATTCGAGGATATTGGCGACAATGGATTAGGTGGCCGATGGAAAGCTGCTGATTCGTGAAAATCATTCGGTGTTTGTTTCCCGTCATCGGTTTATTGTGTTTTACGTCGTTTTTTTACAGGAAATGACTGTTGGAAGTTTGTCCTATTGTCCTTAATTAGAATTATAAGGTGGGGAGAGGGGAAGGGTTGGTTTGAATGTTGAGAGTTTTCACCGATGTGAATTTCGTAGTTATCGGATTTTGTATTTTTGATCATTTCTTTATGATCAGGAGATGAAATATGTTTAGTTCATTGGATGTCTTCAGTGGTATTGAGTCTTTTTTCTTGAAAGGAAAGAAATTGAAAAAAATTACCATTTTTTAATATTATACTTATTATTTCGTTACGCTTAATATTATTTGAGAATTTTAATTTGCAAAAATTTTGTTTTTTTATAATTTTAACATATTTACAATTAATTTTTTTTAAAATATTTAAATAGCGTGGGATGATTATGTTGAAATTAATCGCACTTTTAGTTTTTTTTCCTTATTATAGTGAATCATTTTGAGTAAATTTTTGAAAGAAAAGCACTTTCAAGTGCTGTGACGAAATGAAAGCCCAGCATGTTCCATGTTTACACGGCAGATGGCGCCTGCTTCTGGCGCCCGCAATTTCCCTGGAGTGTTTTCATTTTTCTTTCCTCATTTTGAAAATAAGGAAATGGAATTTTCCGATAATTTATTCCAAACGTTTCAAATATATAATTCTTTTTCCGTGTTTTCGAATCCAGAAGTGAACTACTTGAATGGAAAAAATAATAAAAAAATGAATTAATTCATACAAAAAAATATTTTCAAGTTAGGGTGGAAAAACACACCCTTATTTTTACTTCGTGTAAAAGATAAGAAAAAGAAACAAGAACGTGATATTCTGCCAAAGATTTCGTTTCGATGAAATTGAAAAAATGTTGAATCATTTTAGCGGAATATTCGATAAAATTATTCATTTGACGTAATGCCAATAAAACTATTTAAATATATTATCCGGCGAGAATATTTTTTAGTTAAAAGCGGGAAAGTGTTACGTTATGTAGATTCCGTTGAAGTATTTTAATAAGGCGTGTTTTCGTAACAAGGTCCCATGGTGTAATGGTTAGCACTCTGGACTTTGAATCCAGCGATCCGAGTTCAAATCTCGGTGGGACCTCGGAAAATTTTTTTTCTGGAAAAATTTTTTTTTCATTATTTTTTGTTATAATTTTGTTTTTATTTTGTTTTCAGGTAAGTGGCGATTTTTATTTGGTGGAAAATTCGAAGAGACGCTTTGATTCACGTGGTGAGATGGTGAGAATTGAGAAATTATGTTTTACGATTTTTTTAATTTTATGAAAAATTTTAATTTGAATATATTTTTAATTATCGACGTAAAAAAAATTAATTCATGTGTTTGATTTTTCTCATATCATTTTTTTTTAAATTATATTTCTATGTTGTTTTTTTTAATATTTTTTTTCACCTAAGTAAAAATTATTGAACGAATTTTTCGATTTGAATAAATCAAATATATAGTAAAATTAAAATTTTTCATAAATTTGTTTCCGCCCGGGTTCGAACCGGGGACCTTGCGCGTGTGAGGCGCACGTGATAACCACTACACTACGAAAACTTAGGGGTAAAATCAGCTACAAATGCTTTTTTATAAGCTAAAACGATATGGAAAACTGGGAAAAATTTTCCGTAGAAAAGCTATCAACATATCAACATTTAGGTGTATTTTATCAACCTATTTCAATCATCTAGCTGCCTTGTTTGTTCACTTTTCGAATAACTCGGTAAGATTTGATTTTTTTTTTCAATTTATTCGTTGAAAAATTAAAATTGAAAGTAATCGAATATAAATCGAATCGAGGGCTCGAAGTATTCATTTTACGCGGAAAATTATGTATATTTTTGCCTTCCAATGAAAGGTTATGCAAATCTATTGCCATATATCGTCTATTTTTTAGACGCCTCAAAGTAACGAGGTATGCAATTCTTTTGTCGTCAGTAGTTCATTAGTTGTATGTGAAGAATTGCAGGCGTCATCATACCCGGAAAAAAAACTTTGAGCGAATTTCTCTTAAATTGCTTCAAAAGATGCTGTATATGCATCTACAATACCTTCGGTTATTGAAATCATCTGAGTGGGTCATTTTCGGTAATTTACCATTTACAATTGTGCGTGATCGAACAATGATCGTAACGTATTCGTCCTTGTGGGTTATTTCATGCGCTAATTTTCTTCGGTCATTGTCTCATCGACGTTCTGTGAGGTTATTTGTATCAGTTATTTGGGTCATTTCGAGATATAAAATTCATCGAAATTATTTTATTGGTTGGAGACCAATCTATGGTCGAAAAAAGTGAAGGCTGAAAGAGAAATTGATTTTTTCCAAAAATTTATTGGATGTACCAGTGATGATGAATGAATTTTTTTTTTGGGGGGGGAAGAGGGATTATATTATATAAAGTATATTTCACGTCAAAATTTCACTTTTAAAATTTTGTGGAAAATTTTAAAATGCAGGGAAACGTTTTTCTGTAGTGCTAGATGTGGTGGAAGTGATGAAATTGTTTTGTGTGCGTAGGGAGAGGAAGTGGGAGGAATAATTATATAAAATCGATTCTTTTTACGTAGTTGCTGTGAAAAAAAAATTGTGCATTAAAAATATACAGTGTGTCTCAGAAGTACTGCACGGTACCTTTTATTTTTGATCGGGGGGTGATAGCGAAAAAAATCCACCGGTTTTATACTTCTCATGTGAGGCGCATTCTACGAGGGGGTCAAAAATTTTTGGACTACATACAGGGTGTCCCGCAGACCACAAAACGTGTTTTTTCTCGAGAAATTTAAATGTAAAGGGTACGTTATTATGTTGGAATCGAACACTACGCCCCAGTGTGGTGATGATGAAAAAAAATTTTTGCAATCGGTTCAGCGGTTCTCAATCGGTTATCAATAACTCCTTGGAAAAAAGAGATATGAAAAAATTTTTTAAACAAAAGTTGTAGAGCGTCAAAAATGGTTCAATTTTGTAGAATCATTTTTGCAACCGGTTCGATATCTCACTGCTGGCAGCCGATATTCTTGTCAAATCGTGATGAAAAAGTGTAGTCATGGAAAACCGATGACCCCAGCAAATAAGAGATAGAGAAAAAAGTTTCAAACAAAAGTTGTAGAGCATCAAAAAATATTGATTTTTTGTCTCATTCATTTTTGTAATCGGTTTGATATTTCACAGGTAATGCTCGAAAGCGAAGTTGCAATAACATCAAAGATACAAATTTCTTCTAGTCGTGGTTGAGAACCACTGAACCGATTGCAAAAATTTTTTTTCATCATCACCACACTGGGGCGTAGTGTTCGATTCCAACATAATAACGTACCCTTTACATTTAAATTTCTCGAGAAAAAACACGTTTTGTGGTCTGTGGGACACCCTGTATGTAGTCCAAAAATTTTTGACCCCCTCGTAGAATGCGCCTCATAGGAGAAGTATAAAACCGGTGGATTTTTTTCGCTATCACCCCCCAATCAAAAATAAAAGGTACCGTGCGGGACTTCTGAGACACGCTGTATACTTTTGTATGAAGTAACAATTTTTGAATTTTTGAATTTTTGAAAAAGATCATAATCAAGTTGAATAACAGGAAGCTCTGTTGGGAGGTTTTTTACATGTTCGATACAAAAATACAATTTTAGCACATTTTCAGATCTTCCAGATCAGCTTTTTTGATCACGTTATTATCTCACAATGGTTGAACATATTGAAAAAAATATTCTTATTTTATTCCATTTAAGCTAAATATGCGAGAAATTTACATATAGTAGATAATTTTAAACCGGGAGGGAAAAAGGGCCAAAAATTCAAAAAATAGTCTTCGAATGTATTTAGTTTCGTTTCAATTTGATTTATTTTTCGAATACCTTGCTGTTTGACGTTGTACTTGAAAAAAATTCCAGTCGCTTGACCTTTCGAAAGACTTAAACGTTGGCTAAAATTAGTTTAAACTATTTGCATGTCTACGTTGATCACTATTAAATAAACATATCCATGTAAATATACCATTCGGGCGTTATCAGATGCGAAGTATTTTTTTTCTGCATTAATGAAGACTTAATTACACCAAACGAGCATATTTGTTGGAAACCAGTTCAATGGATGAAATTACCCATACGAATAGTAAATTGCTGCCACCACATGGAATATAAATTTCACCGAAGTACCCAAATCCACCGAACAGTGGCTTATGTTGGCTACCAAAAGCGAGAAGCAAAAAAAACGAAAAACAGTGGAGGTTTTGAAACGCGCATTTATTAAAGTTAATTGAGCGAGACAAACGTAAAATTAAAAAGAATATTCATAAGTTCGGCGCAAGGCGGTAAATTTTATTGTTTTTTGCCTCCGCAGAAGGCTCGAGAAATACCGATGAAATTAATTGGAAAAGGTTGGTCGAAAGTAAATAAATTTCAATTAAACGTGGAGGGGCGGTGCTGCAGAGGGTTAATTTTAATTTATTAATTACTCGCGACCGTTGCGAAAACACGGCTGTAGATGGCGTCTCGGGCGTCCATCCTGTTCGAGGCGTTTCAAGTCTGAACCAGTTAATGTCGGTGCCGGGTACGTTGACGGCTGTTTCGTTGCGGTTGTGAATTCAAATACGTGATTTCGCGATTCGTTGCGTGAATTGTGCGGTGAAGGGTGGAAATTTTAGCACCCTGGTGATACACGGTGGTGATTCGATGGTGTAATTCGAATGCGGATTCGGTTAATTGAGGTGAGTCTGAGGATTACGATGGTCTATTCGCCGAGACGTCCCGCGAGGTGGTTCGTATCTGAGAAGTATCATCGCGTTACTCAAAAACGATAACGATCTCGAGAGCGTGATTAAAAAAAAAAAGCGCGTTAATATGAAAAAAACAAGGTTGTAATCGGATACGTGATATTGTCCTTTGGTGTCGGAATCGCGTACCTTATCGTGTTACCCAAGGAGGACGCATACGGCGTGAAGAAATTCCTCGCTCGAAGGTGACCGCGAGATTTGGCCGGAATAATTGCAATTTTTAAGATTTGTTTACGTCCGCGTCGAGGTTTTTTTACCTGTGTCATCGTCTAAGCTTGTGTAACTTATACGGCGACACCTGTAAACAAAGATACCTCGAGGGCAGTCGTATAAAAGAAATGCCGTATAAGAAATTCCGCGCAATACGACAAAAACGTATAAATATCGTTCGAGAAAAATGTCAGACGATGTCAATCACGTGCAGAAGACCGTTGTTTCTTGTTAACCCGTTGTGTACGCGTAGTAAACAGTTTTTTATGCTGCCGAGCAGACTCTCTATGCGAACTTCTTTTTGTACATGTCTACGCTTTTTAATGATATTTTTTTTACGCTTTGTCGCCGAGAACTCGCGGTTTGTGGATTTAAGCGGACAGAGCGAGATGTCTAGTGGAGGGGGAGGTGGGAAATGGGTGAATTTATTTTAAACCTCGCAAATACAATTTTGTGTGAAATTTCTCATCAAATTTTCTTCACGAGGATTCCATTTTGAGAGAAAATTGGTCTGCGAAGAGATGGAAAGCAGCTGGAACTTCTTGATGACCACGGTAACAACCTTGGACCTGTATTTCCTCAACAAACTGCCTCAAAAATATTATAACCGAATTTCAGACTCATCCTGTCTCGAATACATCATCACCATGAGTTCCTTTCTCCCCTCTTAAACAAAATGGCACCTACGATATCCTCAACTTGTCAAAAATTTCCATAAATCACCTACTGCTTCAATTTCCCAAAATATCAAAAAAAATCCTCGTTTCTCACCTCCAATGACCTTGATAGAGACTTTAGCTGATGATTTCCCAAAAAAATACCAAATATCCTAATCTTCCTCTCTGCAACTGGTTCAAAATCCTTCTGCAACCTATTTCTCTGAAATCGCCTCAACCTTAAACCATATTTGTTACACATGGTAGGTCAAATAAAAAAAAAAGGAGTTTGGATTTTCCAAAAAAAAAGGCCACTGAACATTTCCATTTGTTGAACAAGAAACAAATGCAAACTTTTTTATCTCTCCCCTCCAAAAAAATCTGGCTACACCAGTTTTTGAAGACATGTCCATCATTTTGGAAGATGTGACCCCCCCTCCCCCTCCCTTTCACCGTCAAATGCTGACTACCCCTCTGATTCAAGTTCTTTGATCAGTTCATAATGATTTTTGATCCAAAAGTAAAGCTGGTTCTTTCTAAAATTTTGGTTCAAAATTGATATTTTCCCAAACTTTTCAAGTTCCAAGAACTGAAAAAGAAATGTCTCATTTAAGCAGGAATTGAACGAATGAAGTTTTGTGGTTTTGTTTCTTGTAAAGGTGCTTTAGTGAAATTTTGATGCCATAGTGATCAGCCCCCTCCCCTCCTCTCCGCCACATATTTAAAAAGGAAATGAGGTGGATCAAAAATACTGTTTCGGCATTTTTCCGATTAATCTAGATGCTTTAAAAATAAAGCAGATCGAATCAAAAACGACTGATAATTGAGCATGAAACACTGACGGAAGGTTTTAATTTTTCATTGTGGTGGGGAGGGAGGGGTCTCACGAAGGTTCAATCATGTGATCAAATTTTGAGTGAAATTCGTGTTATAATTTGAGAAATAAATTCCTATTTGATTTTCAATTTAGCCTTTTTTTTTGTTAAAAAGGGGAAAGGTGGGGGGCTGAAATTTCCGTTTCAAATCATCTCAGTGATATCAACTTATCACTGAAATGTCAATGATTTTTAGGGGAAAAACGCAAATATAAAATTTATGGGAAATCATGTCTTTTTTGTATGTTTTTTTCATATCTTTTCAAATGTTCCAGTTAAGAACTCTTTTTTTTGTGAAGTTTATTTGACTTCCCTCGCGTTGGAAAAAATTTTGTAGATGAAGGGTTGACTTGAAGTGAAAAGTGTTCATACAAAAGTTGTGGAGAATTGGGGGTGGGTATTTTTTGGGGGTTGCTTTCGATCCTACTTGACTGTGAAAATTTCAGATCAAAGAATTTTAATTTTTTTTCGTAGAAATCGAAAATTCATTTCGTTTTTCTTTCATTTTCACTTTTTTTTTGGTAATTGTAATTTTAAGAGGAGAAAAATTGTTACATTTTTGGAACGCCTTGTACTCGCAACCTCATCATCTGTCTTTAATCCGGCTATAATTCAAATCTAAGAGGACTTTGGTACATAATACGATTTTCCAAGCTTATAAGGGTTAAGATTCGGACATGGATGACGTCGGATAAACGAATTATTCATGGATGCATTCTGATACCCCCTCGAATTAATTAGAAAACGATGGCATAAGCCAAACTGAGATCCATTAGACATTTCACCGAGATAATCGCGTTAAAATATTTCAAGCTTGGTATTTTTTTCGGTTAGGCGACGAACGATCTTCGGACCGGGGAGAACTCCGGGTCTTCCAAGGTTCCATCAAGGTCGTCCTAAAAGGTAATTAGTTATCTATTTACGATTTATACATATATCGAATGCGATGAACTCGACGAGAGGTATATAGGTCGTAAAAACGAAGCGTACTTTACGACGCGTTTCAAAGGTGTTAAGAGGAATTTTTTTGCCGAATGGAGATTGTGGACGGAATCAGGAAGATGTTGCGGTTTATAGGCAATTTTTTACGTTTTAGTAAACCGGTTTACTTTTGGCGGGATCACTTTCGGTTTTTCGAGGAGAAAATAACGGATATCGGGTACTTTTTGGTGAGATGGTGACGGCGGGACGTCTCGGTGTAAGGATCACGACCCCGCGAAGACCTCATTGATACGTTTTACGAGTAATTAAACTTCGTTAAGTTTTAATTAAAACGTTGCCTCGAGGTCGGAACGGTAAAGGGTTGAAGTGTTGAATTGTTGCATATTGCTTCCTCTTTCATTGTAGCGTATTCGGTTTGAATGGTGTTTTCGCGAAATTCGCGCGTTAAATTGGATTTAATTAAGATGACGCCGGAGTGCTCGCGATGGATGTAGAGAACAGATACGAGACATATAGGACATTGGCGTCCATCGCGCATCATCGCAATGGTCAAAATGCCTGGAAGCACAAGGTCTTCGACGATGTCGAAAGCTCGATGTATATTGTCGACGAAATCGAAGACGAGTGCTTTCATACGTCCGATTTCGAGCCTTTTTCCGACGACGACGAGTACGAGCTGAGCAACAGGCTGGCCGGAGTTTGCGGCGAGCATTATTGCACCTCGGATATCAGCAGCTTGGATTATTCGCTTTTTGAGCCGAAACCTGCGAAACGATATGAGAACTACGTAAATAACGCCAAGTTTTCCACCGGACTTATTTATATGCTTAAAAACGAAAACGGTGAGTGATATATTTTCATCTTAGGTGACAGATAAAAACGAACGATCTTCATGACGAATATTTGTTTACAAAGAACGATGACACTGATACAATTGGCCAAGGCTGGCGAAAGAATCCTTGAAAATATCACGTTTTTTTCTCCCGAAACTTTCACCTTCTCGAACGAAAATTATTAATGTTTTCTTACGATTGCTTGGAAGTCGTAATATATGAGAATTGATGGTATTGGCGATGGTATGAACCTTTATAAGTACACGGTACATGGACATGAAAAGCAGTGGGCGTTATAGTTTCGGATGATTAGGCCATGTCGAATGTGCCATTAGAGAGGAAATCTAAACAAGTACCTATGCTTTGTGGTTCACAATTGATCATTGTTTCGTTGATTTTAATTTTTCACCTTGTTACGTTTCTAATTTTTTTTTTTTTTCGTATTGATGGAATGCCGAAGATCATCAGTGGTGCCTATTTTCACGGAGCGAAGGTTGTGGAATTTTTATGGATTTTTTATCTCCGTTGGTTATTTGATGTGCGAGATAACGGAATAGAAAAGTTGTATTTTTTAGCGTTGAATTTTTTTTAGTTTTAGGAAAACTGTTTTAACCGGTTTGATTTATTGATCGGGAATTCCGAAATTTTTGAAGAATCACAGAGGCGCATTTGTCAAAAAATAAAAAAATGGGCTTAAAATTTTTTTTAGAAAATTTCAATAATTTTTCTCCTCTTGTCGCCATCTTTGCTGGTTACTGATTTCTGCAACTGGCATGAAAATTTGAAGCAAGCATATGAGCAGATATGAAATTATGTTTTTTTCTTTTTT
>QBDW01002087.1:0-10038 GCA_003261595.1 Maconellicoccus hirsutus
GGTTGAGAATAAGAGGGAACCAAGTTTTTAGCTGCCCAATCTCAAATGGACGCCTTCTGGAGCATTTTGAAGTTCCAGGAGAAAAGTGGAAATCGCGCTGGAGGCTCCAGAACGGCTCGCCGATGCGATTTTCGGGTTCAGCGGGTTCGAATTAGGGGGAAACATTTCTTTCGTAATTTAAAATTATTTTTCGATTTTTTTTTTATTTTTTTTTATTCTTTATTTTTAATTGAAATTTCGTAATTTTCAAATTTCAAAAATTCGCCAAAAATCGAAAAGTCAACTTGGGCAGCTAAAATTTTGGTTTTGGGGTTTTTTGACATGCTCTTTTCAAAAATCCAACTCCCGTTCAAATCCGAGCCGGACACCTCGAGAGCTTCCCTTGTTAGTTAATAAAAAAATGAAGCTCTTCGTATTCTTTCATCTTATGATACTTATTGAATTAATTTTGTATTTTATTTGCCATACCCAATGACCAATTGATTTCATAATGAATACAGCCAAATTCTGTGCATGATTTATACAATTGGTGTCATAGAAAAGTAATTAACACGGTTTTTATCCTGAAATCTATTGGTCATCAGTCGTTCTTTGTCAGAGATCCAAGGTTACCATTAACTACAGCTAGATAAATTTGATGCTCTACTTTTCTGCGAACATTAACTGTGAAATAGGTATAGACACCTTGATGTTCTTTCGTTATGTTTTCGAGTCGAATAATGTCTGTATAATTTGAAGTGTGATGACATTCGCGCTATTAATGTAAAAATAATGTAATGCGTGCTTAATATTTCCTTTAAAGCTACGTTTAACTTTAAAATTTCCCATGACATTCGCCCTACCTGGTTAAATTTACAACTGACTTCATCACAAGGTAATCTCATGAGTATGTAGAGGAATGCTTTTGCGTTTGTAAGCCATCTTGTGCACCACGGAAGGGAATTCGAGAAGAATCCCGTTTGTAGATGGACAGATTGTCCTACTTGTGCTACAACGTTTCGTGTTATTTTGTTCACAATAGGTTCACCTTCGAAAAAATATTAAAGCAATGTAAACTACTTAAGTAATCAATCGTAAAGGAACGTAATTGGGTAAGAAATATCTTACTGTTTAATTCAAAAACGACGGTATAATTTACACATCCGTTTGTGTTACATGCTTTGCATGTGTAATTTACTGACTCGTTTTGAGAAGTATGCTTGAAGTGTAGGAATATTGTTTCAAATCTTTCATTTGTTAGCTGAGAATTATTTCGCAGCCACGAGATGTTTGGATGTGGATATCCTATTAATGAAGTATTTTGTTATTCATGTGATTATTTCGTATTGGCTAGTAGCAAATAGTTGTAAAGTACCTCTGAAGAAACAAGACAACAATACCAATGATTCTGTTGAATTGTAATTCCAGTCCAAGTAGTATTTGTTCCATGCGAAGTAGGGCGGAGCAGTTCCGTTTCCAACTTTTTGCACCTCGCTGTAAAGTTGTTTTTCGTTGTTGTTATCTGAAAAAAAGACTCGCGAGGAAATGAAACTTTGTTACTTGTACGGATGAAATTAATTTGTGCGTACCACAAATCACGTCCAAGTAAAACCAGTTTTCGGAAATTCGTTTGTTATCCGACGTAGAAAGTATTCTTAAGTACCAACCGATGTCGTGTTTTGTGAGTTCATTCAAATTGAAATATCTTTACAAATCACAATATTACATTGATCATTGTGAAAATGCGAATGAAAAGAATTTTTCTATTTACCGTATACTATGTGAACCAGAAATTTGCATCTTGTCCAATTCTTCACTGGAATTAATTGATTTAAAACGTTCCTTTGAAATGCGATACCATCGAGAATTATCTTTTTTGCACGAGATGTCCAACTCTTCTCCACACAACAATGTTATGTTGGTCGAGTTATTTTCTTGTAAGCGATACGGCTCAATGAAAGAGCAGTCACTTGGACCTATTGCAGACAAAGTTGATAGAAGTTTTGATAGTTGTTGACTTATCACACATTGAAAGAGGAATATATGTATTTCGTAAGCTTTTGCATGAAAAATTAATCGTATGGAATCTGTGATTTTCAAATTCTTACCGTCTTGTTTGCGCGTCCATATTGTCCAGCAATTGATAAATAAAAGTTGGAATATTAATATATCTGCAAAATTATTTCGGCGATCAGACATCCGTTGGAAAGTGATATTTTAAAAAATCGCTGTTTCTAATAAAAAGGCGGATTTAGGACTTTGCCTGTAAGCAGTATATTTTTTCCGTCTCCATCCCCCCCCCAAAAAAAAATCATTGAAAGTTTTCATTAAGCACCTTTTTTCAACAAAAACGTTTATTTTACTATAAAACGTAATAAAAAGATTAAATTTAATTATACTCAAACCTTAAAAAATATTTTAAATTCAATTTCGTTTTAAATATTGATCAATCGTTTTCATGCTTTTATGTACTTTGCAAAATTTGTCAATCACGTCGTCGATTTATTTTATTATTTTTTTTTAACAATAAATTTTACAATTAAACCGAAGTGAAAAAAGCAAAAATTTGCCGCCCCTAAAATTTCATCGTCGTGAGCAACTGCCCACTCTGCCTATGTCTAAATGCGCCGCTGGTCTGAAGTAAAGTGTTGCTTTTGTGAAAATAGTTGAGAAAATGCGGATCTTTTCTTAAGTATAGTATGGCCGCAACATTGATAAAAGTAAGTTCTCTCTTGGTTTGAATGCGAAAAGCCGCTTCGTACTGATTCATAATGCAAGGTGTTCAGTTGATAAATTCCGTTATGGTACCTACTTTTTCTTTGAGGCTCACGTTTTCCAAAGATCTACCTTCATCTCGTTTTCCCCTCTCCAAAAGTATTATCAATAACTTGTTTGAATCCTTTTTATATTCAACTTATTCTTTTTGAATATGTTCGCAACATCCATTTTGAAAATCTTTCAAAGGATCTAGACCATTAACCAACGCAGATTTTTGGTTTAGTAGCAAAAATCGATGAAAAGGATGAAAAAAAATTTAAGAAACCATTTCCGGTTTCCGATCACCCATGAGTGAGGTGTGAGTCCTACTGATGCGGCTCTAGGGAATTTTCAACCGAATTTTTTTGGTATATTGCATAAAAAGTTTTTCTTCTTATGAACCTCTTAAACGCATAAAAAAAACGTTTTAATGAAAAAAGAAAAAAATACCCCTCGATTTATCCCTAAAAGTGGTTGTTAAGTGGTTTCAATGTGTACCCAAGTTGAAAATGTTCTGATTTTTAACTTATAGATTCATAATAGGCCTACTGTACGCGTACTCGAAAAAATTTTGTTTTATCAATCATTTTTTGAGGAGAGTGGAGCCTTGATTGAAAAATTTTTATACGCGTTTTGGGAGAAGGGTTTAAGTGATTGAAGAAATATGCGTTATGTAAATTTCTATTTGAAAAATAATCTAAATTTCTATGTTCAGATATTTCAGTTACAGTAATTGAACGGTGACGAAACGGAATTGTAATTGATGGGGAAAAAGGGGCATTGGTCGAAGGGTTAGCTACAGCTTGATCTGTTTAGAATATGAGAATTAAATTTTCAGTACCTGATATCTGTAGTTTTTGTAATCTGATTGGTTTCATCTCGAACAGGAGAACTTGTGTATACGTATTAAACGACTTTTACTGAGTACCGTCTCGTGCTCTGTTTTTTTAGAGTAGTTCCTAAAATACATCATCATATCCGCTGGTATTTCGATGTAACGAATATTACCGACGGAAATTTATGATAATTTTTGCTCGTCGACAATTTAAAAAAAAAATAACTCATGACTAATTCGCATGTTGACAATTTAGTGACATACATACCGCATTACATATCATAGCATTTCTGTGAATCGAAATTGCGGAAAACAAATTTTTATATAATTTATCAGTTGAATGGAATTTCTAAAATTAATTCTCCATATACCGTTGAATTATGAAAATACATAATTAGTAGAGGCTTTGCCATTGTTAATGGCGGATTTAACGACAAGCAATTCAGCGATAGCCGACTGCGCTTTTGAAGAAGTATACTGTACTGAAATGTAGTCACATATACGTAAGAACTAAGAATCTAAAAATGGATACCTGCGTGCAAAAAACTAGGCTAGTAAACTATAATAAAACTACTAGTTACTGCCTAGTTTTTACATATGTAAATTCGAACAAGTAATTAAGAAATGTACTACTAGTCTACTGCTAGTTTCCAGTTGATAAAATTATTAAAAACCGTAAAATTCACAAAAATTCGTATTTCAATGAATTAAAACATAAATGCATCAAAAGTGCATAAAAACCTCAGGAAAAAAAACAGAAAACCATGCAAAAATTTAAGGCTGATATGACGTCTTGAGGAGCGGTCATACTCGAATGGGTTCCGACCAAGGCAAACGACGCTTAGCAATATTCTAGTTGTAATGTAAACAATGGCAATTTCGTCGCCCAAGTTATTACTGAATTATGCAAATAAATCATTTGTTGACCTTTTTAACTCGAGACAAACATGTTTTGTGATATTTGATTTTTTTAATTGAGGGGTCAATCATCGTTGGACAACTTCTTAATTTTTTGTTTTGAAAAAGTTGAAAATAGTACTTATTAAGAATTTTCATGCATTTAATCATAGTGGTTTTCACATTAAGTTTTTTGAAGTATTCATTTTAAAATTATCAATAACTGACGCAGGAATATTTCAATTTAAAAATACAAATTTGTTGGGTTCTGGAAATATTTTTTGCTTAGAACTTGAAGAATTCAGTATATTCACAAAAATAGAGTAAAAATTTTTCAAAATGATTCTCATCATGCTTAAAAAATTGAATAAGCATTATTAGGTATATCTGTATTCACAAAAAATGTATAAAAAATTTTCAAAAATTTTGTTTTGTGTTTGGTTACTTTTCAAGCCCTTCTTTCTTCCACCCTCCTTGACGGGAACAACACTCTTATTTTTTCGTCAAAATGTGAAGATAATCAACTATAACAACCAAACACCTTTATTTAATGACGCCCGGCGTCGAGGGCCTTTAGCGTCCGAAAATACAATTTACAAATTAAATTAACAAAAATAGTAATTACTTTAAACTCGTTTTTCTCGAAAAGTAGTTTTTGGTCGCTAACACCCAAACCTTATTCACGGTCGCATAATATGTTGAATCATTTAAAAATTTTTGTTATTTGTCACCGTTGGTCTCGAATTGCTCAGGCAGTATCCTCTTCACGGGTTGTGTCATGTTCTAGAAGTATGAAAAATTTATGTGAGCTTTTGATGTTTTATTATGAGTTAGCATGCAGCATGGAATTAAACCTGTGTGTATTAGTGCTGCTGATTCGCAGTTGGACGTCGTATTTGTTCTTGTTTCTAAATTAACGATCATGTTTTTTAATGTAATTAAAATCGAGGTGAAATTCGGACGGTCATCGGGATGGTATTTCCAACAATCTAGCATTAATTGATACCTAGGATGAATAGAAATCGTCGTTTTATTTCCTATGTAGCTGTTCTGTGTTCGTAAAAATCCTAAAAACGGTTACATTTGTCCTGAGCACATAGAGGGTCTCTCCATGCGGTAACCCTTGCGTAGTTCTTTGAATAATCTGCTTGTATCGGAAATACATGGATAAGGGGTACCTCCGCGTGTTTCGACTTCCCACAGCAGTATTCCATATGACCATCTAAACGTTTATCGGGTGGTTAATTTATAAAATGAATTTTATTAGAATTTGTATAAAACGAAATACATAATATATCGATTAATTAGACCTACACATCGGACTGAGTACTGTAACGATTATATAGTATAGATTCCGGTGCCATCCACTTGATAGGCACTCTACCATCGGAGGTTTTTTTGTAATAATACGTATGGCGTACGTCGCGAGCTAAGCCGAAGTCGCCTATTTTCATCGTGAGGTTTTTACTCACCAAAATATTACGAGCGGCTAAATCTCGATGAACGCACTGAAACGAAGACGAATTAGTTATACGAAATTAACATGTAGTATCCTTTGGAAAGCAATAAAATAAAATTGAATTAAAACGTTGGTACTCGAATCGAAGTCATGTATTCCATGCCAGTTGCAATTTCAAACTCAAAACGGAGTAAAATATTTTCTGATATGTTGTTTTTTTTTTGACAATGTTGTCGTAGAAAATCCTGCAAATTTCCATTTTCGGCGTATTCGCTTATTACGAGTAGAGGCCCTTTTTGGCTACAGCATCCCAGCAAACATAGAATATTACGGTGGTTCCCAACGAGTTTCATTATTTCTAATTCTGTTACCAAATTGATCATATCGCTGTCTTCGTGGTTATCTGTTGATGATACGAGTTTATGTGAATATCTAATAGTTTGTAATTTTGTATTTTATGGAAATATCTCAACCTCTCAACGTCTTTACGGCTACTGTAGTGGTGACGTTTTCCTTTAGAATACCGTCTGCTTCGGCTTGAAAAACTTTCCCAAATTCACCCTCTCCCAGTATTCGTCCAAAATTCAACTTTTCCCGGGCAAATTCCCAGTTTTCATCCAGTGGAATTTCATAATCTACATCTGACGAGACATCGCTTTCGTGTGCAGCTTCAATAGTTTCAATGGTCACGATAGGTGCAATCTGAAAAATATTTACTGTTATTTTCTCGTCTCGACGTTTTAACTGCGTCGTTGATTAGTAATTACCAAAGACTCGGATGGTTCTTCGTCAATCTCGATAATCCTTTCGATTTTGATTTTCTTTATCCATTTCATCATAGCAACGGCTTCGGCTTTTCTTTTTCTTTTTTTAAAATGCGTCAAAAATTAAACAAAACGCTTTTATGGGATATTTTTCATATTCGGATTTTTTTCACCGCTTACTTTTTCATGTCGTAATATAAATAGTATAACAACAGAGAAATCGCTGTCGAAATTATCAGTCCTGCTACTAGGAGAATTGTTATCTGATTAGAATCATCTTCGAAACCTATCGTAGTCAGAAAATGGAATACGATTGGTTAGTAAATTTGCTATCAATTTCTGATTACGAACAACTTCTTGAGTAAGAACGTGAAAAACGAGAAATCATTCGTTTCCTTAAGCTAGGACTTTTTTTTTGACATTTTCATGCCTTGATATGGCACAACGGCACAAGCTCGAAAATCGTCACGAAATCCGGTGTCGCGAAAAAACCTCACGAAATATTCAAGGTACGTACCTATCTAAAAGATAGTGAAAGTAGTGAATTTTTTCGAAAAATAGTGCAAGAAGTGAATGAAAAAATCCAAATCGTAGAATGCAGTACGTTTCCTTTTAATCTGAGATTCAAATTAAACTTGTTAACCGGGAGTAAGGAGGGGAGGGGAAGGGTAATGGAGTTGAGAGGTTTTTGAAAATTTGGAAAAAGATAGTGAAAATGTAGTGATTTTTCAAAAAAAAAAAAAAAGGTTCAATAACTAGAAATAACACACGTCATTGTTGTGGTGATATATTGTGAGTCATAATCATATCATGGTGACACGTTGCGATAACAGGTTATGGTGGCTCCTTATAATGTCATGTCATGTCGCTGTCGTAATGACATGCGCAGTGACTTGTCATGAAGACAGGTATGGTGAGGACATGTGATCATATGTCTCAGAAATGCTGAACGATGACACTTCCATGGAGGCAGATGCGAAGTGACATGAAAATGTCACACTGTGTTGCCAACTTGTACGCAAGCTAAATTGACTTTCAAACGTACAAATTGTCAAGTTATTATCTAAAGTCCATGTGTTTTGTTTTTTCGTCTACGTTGCGTTCATGCGCTTTGGGTGTATTGTAAGTTATTATACGTATTTTTTTTTATGAAATCGATTCTCTCTCTTGGAATCTACGGGATAAAACGTTGCGCTTTTGTAAATCTAAACAGTCATATTCTGTGAACTCTCATTTTTGTTTTCTTAAATTTTATCAATTTCTCGTCACCAGCTTGCTTACTTGACCGACTTGTACTCGATTTGTTTCTTGTTCCCCAGCGCTTCCTCTTCCGCAGCCGTGCCCCCCAGACATGTCATCATGGCAGCACCATGACATGAAGCTACGATCTGTTATCACAGTCTGTCACTTTATGATACGCCATCACCACATGTCATCTTGATGTGATCACTTGTCACCCATGAATGTGACTAGGTCAGGCGTCACCATGACAATGACGTGCCATCGTAACGTGAAAATTCTAAAAAATACATTTTGCAGAAAATCTTGAATTCAAGTAAGGACATGCGCAATTACAAGTACGCATTTTATTGATATTCGTAATGCGATTTTATGAAGTGACACTTTTTTGTTACGTTTTTTTGTGACTCGATATCTTAACAATTTCCAATTTTGTAAGAATCGAAAGTGCAAAACGCTTTTTTCGTGTGGACCTGTACTGTCTCTCATCGTTCTAACTTGCTACTTTACCTTTGAGAACATTTACACTTATAGATTGTCTTAGTTGTCCTCTAATGTTTGTTGCTGAGCATGCATAAAATCCTGTATCTTGCTCAGTAAGATTATCTAAAATTAATGTGGCGATTCCTGAAAAATCATGATGAATTTTCTTTGTCTTTTCTTCAACCTGGAATTGTTGATAGAATTCGTTGAATTCAACACTTAATATTGTGTTTTTAGCTGACTGTAACGTTTTTGCGAGGTCAAATAAATACTTGATTTTCATTTGAAATATATCTGCATGCTCTTAAAATCGTACGAGTATTTCAATCACCTTAGGGTTGTGGTGTGTTGATGGCATTTCCCACTCTGTAGTCCATGGTATTGAGTCGGATGAAAATTCACAGGTCAGAGTAACCGAATCACCGATATGTATATTATTTGCGACTGAATTCCTTTTTAAAACGGGTTTTTCGCCTATATTAACATTAGTAAAGTTGACTTTTGAAGATCTTTCCACCATATTTTCGAACTACGTAGTACATATACATACTTCCTATTTGGACTCTATATTCGCACTTAATACAGTCATTCGCGTTGCAAGCTGTGCACGTGTAATGTCCTGAGTTATCCTGTGCGTTATCAACTTTTAGACAGTATTCGTTTTTACTGACTACTTGCTTCCTTAAGGGCATATTATTTCTCGTCCAATTGAATTGAGGTGGAGGATATCCTTATTGGAATTTATCGTCGGAATATTGAATTTTTCGATGATACTGATTATTTCCTTAAACTCACCTCTTACGTGGCATAATAAACATATTTTTTGCTGAGGATCCAGTGAAATGGAATTTTCTTTTGATTTTGTTGTGAAATAAGGTGGACCTGTTCCGTTTTTTATCCTCTCTAACCATACATTTATGAAAGGATCGCTCTGTTTATCTGAAAATATTGAGATTTTAGTCTGTTTCTAAAAATTCTTAAATAAGATACTCGTAATAATAAAACCTCCGAGGAGATATGTTTTCTAAAGGGTTATTCAACGCTATTGGATTTCTTTCTCGAGGCGAACGTTTGTTGGGAAAAAGCGTACTTACCTGACGCGCAGGCGCTTTTCCTCCTTCGCGACAATGTGCAAACCTTGCCGGAAAAATGGTAAAAAGCGGCGCGAAACCAGGCACCGACGCATGCGTCATATAATCGTTAAAGGTGATAGCGACAGACGGACGTAGTTGATTACGTGAATAAAAACGAGAGAAAAAGTGACTACTACTTATCAGCATCTTCTCGCCAATTATTTAACACTACGTCAGATCTGCCGCCTTACCCTTTGGCCACCGACCAGTGAAGAGAGGCAATGAAGCCATGTTTCGGGAAAATTAAAATGAAAGAAACCAGAACCTTAAACAAGAGACGATATTTACCGCAAACAACTTCCAACCAGAAGTTATGGAGGGTGGTTGAATAAGGTACACCTTCGAACGTGCGTGTTATTATCGCGATGTACCAGCCAGTATCATTAGTCGTGACACCGCTCAGTTCTAAAGATGGTCTCTCGATCGGGAAATTTGTCTAGAAGCAGATGCAGGAATCGTAGCAATAGATCCAGCACTTATTCAAGCCACGAA